>JAOVYX010007624.1:0-35758 GCA_035668315.1 Drosera spatulata | reverse complement strand
TTTAAGTGTTGTAACTAAACAGGTATTTGGGACTGTAAGTTATGATTGTGGCTACTGTTTATAGTTCCTTGACTTCTAAAATCCTAAAACCCATTCGGTATGTTTAACCTTGTTACGGACCGGGTCCGTGACGGCATAACGCTCACGTGTCTTCCTACGTGGAAAGTCGGGGCGTTACACCTGGGAAGGGGGTCGGCACGTTATTGAGCTTTTATAGCTCACGATAACTATTTTTCTATGTCTTTCCTCTTCTCTTTGTTACAGAAGCAAGACTTGGAGGAGAAATGTGACCTAAACTTTGATGCTAGATGTAATTTATGTGTGAAAGGTATTCTAATCTTAGAAAATGATGTAAATTTCGCTGCAAAGATGATATTTTAAGTATGATTGAGTGCATCAAAATTTTTTAAACTAATGATGTATAAGCGAGCTTATCTTAATTTTTATGATTAAATCAAGAAATATAGTTTTTACCTAATTAAGGCGTTGGGCTCAACGGCAATAATGTCACGTGGATTCCTATGTAATAGTCAGGAAAGTTGGGACGTTACAATTAGAATATTATTTTATACACTGAAAAAAGCCAATAAGATCTTTAAATAGGACAATGACGAGAAAAGAAGAACTCAAATAAAGAAAATGAAGAAGTTATTCTTGACTACTTTGCGGCACGAAAGATAACCCCATACAAAAAATTATATTAAATAGGCATTGTTTTTTTATCAACTTTTCAGTAAGATCATTGAAACTTGAAAGAATTGTCCTAAAATAAGTTAAACAAGATTGCCAGGAGAATGAACTCCAGGAAAATAGAAGGGAGATGAGTCTCAAAAAAGAAGGTAAATGCTAAAGTAGTTAAAAATATGAAGAAAAAAAATGAGGGAACCTAACAAAAAAAACTTTATTCTTTCCACAATCTTTTTTTGACAAGACGAGAATCAGGATTTGATTCTCAAAGTTTTAAATAAAACATCAATCTATCTTTGAGTTCAAATTTTTTATTTAATTTAGTTGAAAATATTTTTTTGTTCTATGATCAGGAGTTCTAGGTTTATGGACCAAACAGGCTTTTTAAATCTTTTTTTAGGCCTTTTTGAATGTTGTTTTAGGATTTTTTTTTTCCTGTTGTTTTAGGCTTTTTAAATATTGTTTTAGGTTTTATGAATCCTTTTTATCCTTTTTTTTTTTTTTTTATCTTTTTTGATCCTTTGTGAATCTTTTTTCGGGATACTTAAAAAAAAAATAAAAGAGATAAAATACGAGCTTGTTTTACTTCTAAGGAGTCATCGTTGTTTAAAGGTTAATTTCGTTATTCGCCTAGGAAATGTTTCTGTTGTTTTACGACTAAGAAATTGCGTAATTAAGCTCACATTTCTATAATCAATTTGATCCCCTAATTTGATTTGTTGATAACGTATAAGCTCACATTTCTATACAAAAAGGTCGCTTGCTTTTTTTACGTTTTTTTTTTATCTATATAAGGTGGGTTTTTATCGTATAAGATGACTTTTGATCTATATTAGATTGCTTTTGACCTGCATAAGTTTACTTTTTACTTATATAAGATGGTTTTTTTACCTATATTAGGTTATTTTTTACCTACATAAGGTTGCTTTTTACGTATATGCGATGACTTTTGACCTATATTAGGTTATGTTTTGACATATATTAGGTTGCTTTTGATTCATAAGGTTGTATTTTATCTATAAAAGTTGGATTTTGACCTATATTAGGATAATTTTGATCTACATAAGGTTGCTTTTGATCTCAATGAGATTATATTGTAACTATATAAGGTGACTTTTGATCTATATTAGGTTACTTTTAACCTATATAAGGTTGCTTTTTATTTATACAAGGTGATTTTTTTATCTATATTAGGTTACTTTTTATCTACAAAAGGTTACTTTTTATGTATATGAGGTGAGTTTTGACCTATATAAGGTTATTTTTTGACATACATAAGGTTACTTTTGATCCAAAAGGTTGCATTTTATCTATATAAGTTGATTTTTGACTTATATTAGGATATTTTTGACCTACATAAGGTTGTTTTTTTATCTCCACGAGATTATACTTTATCAATATAAGGTGGCTTTTAACCTATATTAGATTACACCTTCGTCTCATTCAAATTGTGATCGGTTGACCCGACATAATAATTTATATGGGGGTTGAATTTATTAGAAATGATTATTTGATTTCTATGAATATATGAGAGAAAAAAATAAGAAAAAAACAATAAAAAAATGATAAAGTGAGTTGACGTGATCTTATCGTGGGTTCAAACCAACTCCAATAGAATCTTAGTGCATACTCTTGTCCGTATCTAGTAGTGTTGGTTTGTTCAACAAAACGATATATTTTTTCTATTTCATATTTATTAAAACACTGTGATTGAGAATTTATATAAGTGTTGAATTTATTAAAATATTACGATTGAGAATTTATTAAAAAATATTTTTTTATGATAGTAGGATGTACTGTACCACCTGTAAAAATGAATAATAGATATACTATAACAGGTAAGATTGATAGAAATTGACAAAAAAAATTATAATTTTTTTTAAAAATTGATCAAATAAAAAAAATGTTATGATTATTATGGGACCGAAGGAATATGGCAGAAAATGTAACGCCTCCTTCCAGTTAGTTGCCTATTGGGAGATCGGTTGACTTTATCCAATCCAATTCTACCTTAACCGACAATTTCTACAGTTCTTTGAAAGCACTTTTTCTATGGGGCCTAGTTAAAGTGAAGAACTGAATGCTCCATCGTGAATGAGATGCACTATAACTCAATATGGTGTCTAGGTGAGATGTCAATACAGAGCTTTTTGATAGTTGGGAGTTATAAGGGTGGGTTTATGGGTTGGCAAATGGGTGACTTCCATCATGATAAAAAGGGTGTAGGCTCTTCACAAGTGTTATGTGGAGTTGAAATCTAATCTTCATAGAAAAGAAGTGATAAGTATGAATCAAAGTAAGGTTGTACTTCGATCTTTTTCCTTGATCTAGCAAGTCAACTCTCCTCCTTCTAGAGATTGATTGAGATCTTGACATATAATTCCTTAAATAAACTTAAATACGTAACAAACATAGTTATTTTCATGTAAGAAATGAAAATGAAAGGAACTTTGAATCAATGAAAAAAAAAAAAGTCTTCATATTTATCAAAATATAGATAATTCATGGACCTTTTCATTGAATCCTTTGAATAATTAATGGATGCGCTAGATAAAACTTTGTCCAAGTTAATTAACGGTAGACTACACACATAGAGTAGCAAGCATCAAATGAGTACAAGATAAAAGATTAGCTGCATTTACATAGAACAAATGTATAAATAAATAAGTAAATAAATGCATATAAATTCAAACAGTATAAGGAAAAGTCGGACGTCCAATCAATAAACATGGTTTGGAACTTTATTTTTCCAGTCTCTATCGTGGCAACAAGAATCTCATCTCCTATCTATAATAGGTCCTTCAATTTCAACCTAACTTGCATCAATTCTAAAGACCTAAAATCTTGACTATAACAAACATATAGTTAATGACCATATCTATGGAGATTCAGGTCGGAAAAAATCGAGTGGCCTATCATAGATTACGCTGTTTTATTTCTAACGATCGGATAGGTCCATAGTACTAGATAACTGCAGCTTGAGACTATCCGATGATAGGGTCGTTGATCAAGTGCTTGTGTCGATTATAATGCTTCTCGATGAACATCCTGGACGCGCCATGAACTGTTTTCCTCCATGTCTGCAATTGGAACAGGACAACACAAATTAGGATCAAAAGGATGTGCAAGGACGAGTGATATCAATATATATTGACGAAATATATATTGTAACCTGAACACAGAGCACGACTACTAGATTGCCATGCTATTGCTTGTTTGATGGGAGTATTGAATTTCATGTGGACAACAGATTAGGGACAAAAGAGCAATCAGATCAATTTTCCCTGATCAAAAGCTCTTGTTTACACTCCATTTTTGATTTGACATTAATGTAATACTTTCATCCCTTTCAATTTTTGTTCACGTCTACAAAAACGAAGGCCATCAATAACTAAGAATATTATCTGTATGACTGTATCTCAATAGTCGCTCACCTTCTTAACAGTAACAAGCACAGCCTTGCTCCTAATCATGGTATCCCTCCGTTCCATAACCATCCGCCATTTGCGACCAACGTTGCTCTGCCCTGACCGCCCCATCACTTGTGGCAGAAGCACCCTCCTCTCCCCCACCCCACCGCGGCGATTCCCTTCATCCATTTCCCTACCCTCACCCCCACCTCCCCGCAACCTCTTGATCAGCTGCCCTCTTGCATCAATCAATCCCAATGATCTCTTATTCGAACCCTCGTCGGCGAATTTCCTTAGTAGCTGATCGGAGGACGCTTTACTAACGTGTTGGACTCTGCCTTCACCAATCGGCATCATCGATTGCGAAGATGAATGTGTCATGATTATCGGGGCCTGCGATTAGACGGTAATCGTAAGGGGGGTTTGTTATGTGAGGTAGAATGCAGGGGAGATGATATTATAATATGGGATTGGCAAATGGACCGTTGAGGGTATAGGAACCATAGAAATGATCATTTGAATGTGAAAAAAATAGCCGTTAAAATGGGAGGGTCTATGGGTGCTGTTTCGTCCATGTGAACAACTGGAGGAAAATTATGGAGCGGGGAAACGTACATCTGTACAAAGGGAGCTGATTTCTTGGACCCTATGTACGGGAACTTAGCAAATACTACTCCCCCCATCCCAAATCTATTGTAACATGAAAATAATGTGAGTGTTGATTTTGTGATTAAAATGACTAATTTATTTTTGAAATATGTGAGAGGAGAAGAAGAAATGAGGAGAATTGATAATGGAGTTGGATAATGTAAGGTAAAATAAAAATAATAAGGATTTTTTTTTTTTGGACAAAGAGAGTATTACGCATTGAGAATCTAACATTAATTTTAGAATTTTAGATATGCGCATGTGAGTGAATTTGTGATGATAAAACATTAGTTTAGCAATATACAGAATTATTACTATCCCTCCGTCCGTTTATTTTACAACATTGCATTAGGTACGTAATAAATTCAGCCTACGAATTGTCCACGGAAGATCAAATATCGTTTTATGTAAAATTATCGTGAAACATTTATGTTAATTTAAGTTATGTATTTTAATCCTACACCAGTGATGTAATTTTCTTACGTTGTTTAGACGAATAACGAAACTCATCAAAATACGTATTGAATAGTACAGTGATGATATAATGTTATAAAATAAATGGGACAAAGAGAATATTATCTATGTTCTAATAAAGATTTTATAATTTTTTAAATAATCCAACGATATATCATGGTTATATTATATTCTCTACGTGAACTTCGATCAAATAAAAACGGACGGTGGAAAAGCCATTACTTGATATGGCTTACTCCTATAATTTCTACCAAACTTCTATATGATCAAAACGGACGGTGCGAGTTATTACAAAATGAATGAGTGGGTTGTTAAGGTGAATAAAAACTTTCTACAGACTTTTTTTTAAATAATTTTAAAGAAATTTTAGATTTATTTTATGATGTTTTAATATTTTTCTTGTTTTTTAACCGTTTTAGATAATTCTTATAATATTCTTTTAGAGAATGCGATTGTTTTATGAGAGAAAACGAGAATGCATTGTTTTATTAGAGGAAACCGGATGAATATGTCTAGGATTATAATAGTGCTTTCATAAATGTGTTCCCTACGCAAGTAACTTTAGTTGCTGACTCGGGTTTAGCAATATTGATTATGTTATCTATAAACATGTCTCTTTTGGTTCCGTTCCTTTTTTTCTAATTCCGTTAAGAGATAATAAAACTAATAGAAAACAAAAAAAAAGTTAAAACATTTAACCACACCATATTTTAACAGTACATTGTTTCCTAATAATATATACTATAAATAAAGATATATTTTTTCTGTCCCAACAAAATTATAATTATTTGATTAAACACCATAATTTATGTGTGTTGATTTTGATATAATGATTAAATTATCCTTTAACTTTTATGAGTGAGAGAAATGAGAAAAGAAAAAGGAAAACAAAAAGTGATGGGATGTGATTGATTAATGTGATATAAAATAAATAATAAAAATATTTTGATATTTTTATAAAAAAATAAATTTTCAAATAAAATAAAATTATAATTTAATAAAACAATTCAATTTAATAAATATTACAATTTTATTAGCATGAAACCAATATCATCATTGATCTTCTCATCATTTCAATTTAAAATCCATGCTAATTCAATTGTGCTCTAGTCGATGTTTATAAACTCGCAGGTTTTTGAGATCACCACAAATGTCATGTCATTTGATCAACACCGTCCTACTCCCATCTTGAAGGTCTTAGTTATTGAGATATACTTGCTCCTCTCGTAAATATTATTTTTTATTTTATATTAATCATAATATTTTTTTAATCGATCAATTTTAAAAATATTATAACCTTTTAATATAAAAAAATCAAATCAATCTCATTTGATACAGTACACTCATTATCTCCTCTACCAAATGCTACAGTAAACCCATATATATATAAAAAAATTCCTTTTTTATCAAAATCCACACAAATTTAATATTCGTATAAATTTTCGTTTCGGGTCAAAACATTTTACTAAATATGGGACGGAGGGAGTATATACTCCAACACTTCCAATCATGTACTACCTATATCCCACGATTATTGCAAGTATTATTCAACATGCAATTTGAGAAACTTCGTTATTTATTTAAATAATACGATTTAAATTTTTTATTGGCTCACGGTTATATTACGTAACGTTTACTATCATTAATATTTTACGACATTTTCTCAAAAAACGATATTTGATCGTCCCGCAACATTGATCAAACTTTCTATCGTCGTGTATATCCAGTCAAAATAGTGTAATCTTTTTTTAGACGGAGGGAATACTATTCAATATGTATTTTAAAAAATTTCATTTGTCGTCTTAATAACACAAAAAAATTATGCCAATTACGTTAAATTAAAGTACATAACCTTAAATTATCATTAATGTTTTCACGATAAATATTCTAAAATTGACGTAATCAAACTTCATGTTGATAAATGAATTTTTTAAATTATTGCACTTAACTCGATACGAAGGAAGTACTTTAATTTGAGAATATTGAACTCTCGAGTCTCGACCATGGATCTTCATCAGAACCGGCTGAGACAAGTACAAGAGGCAAAGACTCACAGAAAACTCTCTTTCAGTAGAATCATTTGGATAACGATAACAGTAAATACGTAAACCCATGGTTTGACTAAAGAGGAGCCGAAATATATCCAGGAAGGAAGTGTATCGCAAAAGTGTCGCCAATGTTGTTCATTGTTTCATATATCAACTGATACAACATAAAGCTCAATAGCATTATTCAATCATACAATTCCAGAATGGTACCTGAACAATGAGCTACTGAAAATACAGCACTTTGGATCAGCAAAAGTACTGAACTTAGACAGTACTTTGAATCCCTCGACAGTACAAAATCATCATAATGATACATCATCTCGATAACTTACCATTCATATCTTGTTCCGGTACCAGAAGATGCCTTGGTTCTTGTTGTCCTCATCAGGCTCGACGTACATGCACTCCTTCGCTTCCCTCCACATTGCCTTCAAAAACGGAGTCCCATCGAAGTGATAGTACTCACCCAGTATCGGTTTTATAGCCTTCGTGGCCTCCATGGCATGGTAATGAGGCATTGTCGAGAACAGATGGTGAGCCACGTGGGTGTCGGTTATGTTGTGGAAGACCTTGTTCAAGATACCGTAGTCTCTGTCGACTGTCGCCAATGCTCCTCTCAACCAGTCCCATTCCGAGGAATCATAGTGAGGCAATGCAGGGTGGGTATGCTGCAAAAAGGTTATCAGCACAAGGAACCCGTTTACTACGAGAAGTGGGGCACCATATACACAGGATACCCACGCAAGCCCTTTGGATGCTGCTAGGCGGAAGAGACCATAGGATACCGCCAGGACACCGATAT
The DNA here is from genome assembly GCA_035668315.1 of Drosera spatulata. Taxonomy (NCBI): domain Eukaryota; kingdom Viridiplantae; phylum Streptophyta; class Magnoliopsida; order Caryophyllales; family Droseraceae; genus Drosera; species Drosera spatulata. Next base: position 27,689 of record JAOVYX010007624.1, on the reverse strand, counting down.
CTGAGATATATATCTGGAGTCGCTCGCGGTCGTTGTATATGGGACCATAGGGATCATAGTGACATGCAAACCTTTCATAATGGCGCCCTGAGACGTTGAAAAGGAGGTACAACGGCCAACCTAAGATGAGCGTGATGGCTAATGTGAGGACTCTACCAACCGGGTTGTTGAGATACTTGGAGAACCATTGGAGAGACGACTTCTTTTTAGGGACGAAAACCTCATCCTTTTCAAGGGACCCGGTGTTGGAATGGTGGCGGCGATGGCTGTATTTCCATGAGAAGTATGGGACCAAGAGGCACGAATGAAGGACTAGACCGACAGTGTCATCGAGCCACTGGTGGTCGCTGAATGCGTGATGCCCACATTCATGTGCTATGACCCAAACACCAGTCAGAACAGAACCCAAGATGGCCCAGTACATTGGCCATGCGATATATGAGAGAGGTTGGGGGAGGAGTTGGAAGTAGTTGGTGGCGACATAGTAAAGAATGAAGGAAATGGTGAGATCGTATACTACATATGAGAAAGAATGAAGAATTGACCGCTGGAAGCAATGAGGTGGGATTGCCTTCTTAAGTTGGCCGAGTGTGAATGGAGGTTTTTCATATGGTACTCGCTTCAGTACATCCGCTTCTGTCTTCTCCGGAGGAACATACATCCGGCCACCAGCTCCCATTGTTGATTCTGCTGAAATCAAATAACCATAATCAGCAACTTGCTCCGGTAAAAAAAAGGTTCAGATCATTTGTTCCAGGTCACAGACTCAGAGGACGTATGCCAAATAAGAGAACAATTGACTGCTATAAGTACAAAGCAAATCCCCACCTAAACATGTTGAAATAATTCAAGGCATAAAATTGCTTATATTCCGATAAGTTTTATCCATAGATTCGGCAGAAAAAACAAGGATACCTTTAAACTTGAGGGGCGGATATATTCTAGAGCTAATCAGTTATCGTACTGGTGTATTCGCCTCAACCTCCTATTCTATTACACAGACAGAAAGGTTGACAGCAAAAGGCAAAAACCGCAAGATTCACCTGGATAGGCCATGAAACACCCTAACCAATTAAGGGCCAAAACTAGGCGAAGAATGAACTAACTCATGAGAAACCTCAAACCAGGAAAATAATGGTTACAGTACATCAAAGCTATGTGCAAGAATTGAACTGCTTGATCAAGAAATCCCAGCTACCACGGATTGAACATAGAGCAGAATAGAAGCTTAGCTAAACCTCAAGTATTTCTTCAAGTAATAGACAAGTTTCCACAAGAGGTAATATTCGTTAACCTGTCCTTTCAATAATGAAAGGAACTCGTAGTTCAGAAAACACAATAAACGTGGAAAACAATAATAACGAAGAACATGTCTACCGCCTACCGTCTTCAGAGTTTCCACCTTCAATCAAACTCTTGCCTACATCAATCAAGGCCAAATGCTTCAGCTGCTAAACGACCTAAAATTCTTATCAACCTGACCAAACATGTTGATAGTCCAAGACGGCATCACCATTCATGCCAAACATAATGAAAACAAAATTCATCAATCAAACTCTTGCCTAAAACATCAATCAAGGCCAAATGCTTCAGCTGCTAAACGAACTAAAATTCTTCTCAACCCAACCGAACATGTCGATGGTCCAAGACGGCATCACCATTCATGCCAAAAGAAAAGAAAACGAAACTCGACAACAGAACTGCTAACATTATCAAATTACAAAACAATAACTAAACTTCTATTTTCCACATTCGTAGCTCATGATATATATTTCCCTTGATTCCTTGATCATCAATCACGCGTTGATGGCATGAAACAAAGAACAAGTTTTTCAACACTTTCCGGCAACCATTTGCATTGAACAACTCACCAAATATGTGGAAATTGTATCATGTCAATGGCAAATCACAGTATTTCTGGAAAACAATAAGATTTCCCATTGATAATTCATCTCGTAATGATGCATGATGCATCTATTGACTCTTCAGTGAAAGATCTGATTCAATGCAAAATTCTATCCGATAGCAATGAAACCATTCTACATACACCTACCACATCAAAACTTCATTCTTCAGTGATGGATTTGTTGAATATTATGATAACCCAATCTTGTTATCGCGCTCATGCCTCTAGATAGTGGAATTGCAAGATTTTTTACAGAACCTGTTCATTTTGTTAGCTCAACTTTTCAAGGTTTGAAGAAGTCTATTATGCTATTGATTCGTACCAAAAAGAAACAAGACCTAGTTACTTGGTTGGTAGAACAAATGGGAAATTTTGATTAGTCAAAAAAATGCTTAAGAAACTTTGAAAAGTCGTTCGATATCAACCATGGAGAATGCGAAAAAAAATGCAAGGAAAACTACGGAAGTAGATAGCAAACGTGACAATGAACGAGTAACTCATTCAGTCATTTGGCACTTGGTATTGAACACGTAAAACTGACAAGAAAAATAAAGTTGGGCAAACGTTCTTAGTATGTATGATCTAACTGCATAATTAGAACCATCCAACAAAAAACTCTTGATTCCAAAATTCTTCTAAAACATCAACATTAGAACCCTCTTCAGCAAAGTCTATCACGAGACGAGACTTCTACCCTCAAGTGATTCTAATGTGATTTGGACATAGTTAGGAATTCGGATATTGGATGGTTTAACCTGAAAGTATTTCTACAATCCCATATGTCCCCATATCCATATTCTTGGTTTGCAAACTGCATTCTCCTAGATATTATGCAGAAACGTTCATTATCATAACAACAAATTATATGCACTGAGTAACCGGCCACGACATACCCATGTGTTAAGCAAACTTAAATAATTGAGTAGACAGACAAAATAGGGAATCATAGCCGTCAAAAACGTCCCACCAACCATGTGACTCATCCAACCATGACTTCCGAATATTAAACGCACATATCAATATATTCCTCCGAATACTTTTCCCCGATCTTTATCAGATATAGTTTCCACTTTTTGCAACTTTCCCTTTCAAGTTGCTTTAATAAGCAACAAACATATCGTCATACTTGCAAGTTGCAATGGAATAATACTCTCTCCTCCCCTGTCCCATAATATAAAAAATAATTTGATCAAATCAGATTGATGTGTGATGCTTTTTAATGGAATTTGAAAAAAAAAAAAATTTAAACGATCATGAAGTTTAATATAACAATTATAAAAAAAAATAATAAATATAATATAAAAGATGAAAATTAATTTGATATTTTTTTATATAAAAAATTATAAAATATAATATGTTGCATAATCTCAAACTCATCCAAGAAAATAATACTCTTTTCATCTTATAATATATATAGCATTTTCTATTTGCACTATCCCAAAATAATTATAATATTTTTCTTTTGGTAAGTTTTTTATCTAACAAAATATAAAATTAATCAAACTCAATCATAATAAATCCACTATCTTTTTTTACACAATTATTACAATAAATTCCCTTATCATTATATATACCTATTTCTCCGTCCCAAAATAAATACAATAAATCATTTTGTTACACTATTTAAAATATAGTATCGTTATTCGTCTTAACGATGTAAGAAAATTACGTGAATGATCCAGATTGTAATACATAAGTCAAACTATCATTAGTGTTTCATGATAAATTTATAAAAAATAAGATTTGATCGTTCCATGACGTAAATTAAAATTTGTCTCGACAAATTCCCGATGAACTGTTGCAATTATAATGAAACGAAAAAAAAAAACAATTTTCATAAAAAAATTAAAAAATTGAATACGTATATAAATTCTCATATTGAAATAAATAATTGTAATTTGAAACACTCTATTCAAAAGTACTAAATCTTCTCTACCATTATCACAAATCAGCTATGGTATTGAGAAATTTCATTATCCCTTGATCGAAAAGTACTTGATTGTCTCCTTACCTAACTCAAAGATTATATCGATAAACTCTGGTACGATTATTTTGAGAGGCGAAGCAGGGTTTCGAAACCAATTCCAGATCCGGCACCAATTCCATAGAAGAAAAAAGAGCGATCGATTAGTGTACCTGATTCTACAAGATCTTCGAACACCAACCAATTCCGATCCCGTTTCGGCCACCAAAACGACGTCGCTTTGCTCTTCGTCTCTCTTCAGCGACGCAGTCGACCGAACTTTGTCCTTCGAGTCTATATATAGCGAGGTTTTGAGGTTTCCCTCCTAGCAGTTGGCCCCACCGCCTCTACAGAACCATTGGCCACAAACTCCAAGATATGAGACGCGGCGGCTTCCCATTGGTTGAGATTGTATAAATATCTTTACAACTTCATGTCCTCGGGACTCTAAATTAATTAAACCGTCACGTGAGAGGGATGATCGTGACCGTTGGTTTGTGGGGATTGGTTGGCTTCGACGGTGGAGAGCGGAGTGGGCTGGGCCGGCCCAGACGGATGGGGTTTGCAAATTCTATGGTGACGTTTGATGGAATATTTGTGGAAGTTGTTTTGGGCCGCAAAGGGTATAGGAAAATGTGTAAGTTGAGTTTGATCCAAAAATGAAGAAAATGTAACCTGCGTTTTACGTGATGTTGCCAACTTTCTGGTATGATTTTCATCATCGTTTTTCTTATTGTGTAGTCAATTTAAATCAAACAAGATCCTATGATTAAGCCACATATTCATCCTATCAAAAAACGGGCAACGCAACAAAAGCACATAACAACATCGTCAAGCAATTCCTATAAACTCAAACCATTAATTTTTGAAATCATATACCTCCAATTGCTATAATTAAGCCACTGAAGCATAATTACCCAAATGCACGAACTTCACACCTGCAATCACACGGATACCGCAACGGCCTCTCAACATCCTTTGGTTCTTGCTAATGGATAGGGGGAAATTGGTTCGACAAAATATTGTTTGGCAGTCCGATTGTGGGTCAGAGATCGATGTCTTGAAGAGAATAATGCTACGTTCGGATCACATTAATGGTTTTGAGATCGATTTTTGGTTTTGAGATCGATTGAAATCTAGTATTCATAATGAATGAAATAAACTATTGTTTTTCATCCGATTTGTTTGGTTGCTACGATCAAAATGAAAATATAATATTTTTTAATAGAATTACATTTAATTTAGAGTTTAAATTAAAAAAATAGGGTAAAAAACAAATTGAAATATAATAAGATACAATAAACATAAAACAACTACTATAAACCAAATTCATAACATAATAAGATAATTAATAATAAATTTTAGGGTGAATTACCTAAACATACAAAAACTTAAAAAAAATATCAAAAAAATACACAACGAATCAAAATTTTAAAAATATACAATTCATTCATATCATTTAAATCTCTAATCTTATTCTCATCTTCATCTCAATCCCTACCATCACTCAATGGTTGTCGTAATCTTCGTCGGAATCCGACCACCGTCATCGAAGTATTCGCCAAAATTCAACCACGTCGTTGGAATCTGGCCGAAATTTAAAACGTCCTTGGAATTTTCGTCATAATCCGACCACGTTGTCGGAATATGAAACAGAGTGCTTGAATAATATCCAAACAGAGTGCATGACCAAATATGAAAAAAAAAGCCCTAGTATAAAACTGAAATAGAGCGTCAGTACAAAAATAAAATAGAACGTCTGTTCTGACGTGCTGTTTTGAAAGAGAGCGTATGAACAAATAAAATAGAGCGCATATACAAATGAAACAGAGCGCATATACAAATAAAACAGAACGTCTGAACAAATAAAACATAACGCATAAATAAAAAATAAAAAATAATATTAATATGAGAATATGCACCATCAGATCTCGACATTATCTACAAAATGAAACAGAACGAATGAATAAAAAATAAAACATATTATTAATACAAGACTATGCACCATTGGATCTCGACATCACCCAAAAAATGAAATAGAGCGCATGAACAATTGAAACACAGCACATGCACAAAAATAAAACATAGTGCATAAACAAATAAAACAGAACACATGTATAAAAAATAAAACAAAAACCAGGATTATAACAGTTTACCAGAGATCGCAACAAACTTGGGTTGTTTCCAATTTTTACTACAGGAGAAGAACAACCCATGTGACCCTCGATGAGTACTTTTAGCAACAACAATAGATCGACAAGGTAGGATCATTGAATCTACCTTAACTTCTTCATGCACTTTTGCATTGTGGAAGAAAGGTTTTGTAATCCCAATTCCACATTTTTCCGTCATATCTATATCCTCATCGTAGGAAGTCGAAGGAAACAAAGGAGTTAACGCCTGAAACGTCTTCGAAGAAACTGCACACAAAATACATGTGTTAATAGTTCGTACATACATAAAGAGCACATACGTGGATTCACATGCTTATTCCCACAAAAGAAAAAGCTTAAAATACACACAGTAACTGATCAATTGAATCAACTATCATTATCAATATTCTATACTACAAGCATAATTTGATGGATTTCAACAATATCCAAATTCCAAAATATGGCAAAATGGAACCAAAACTGAACGAATTTGAACCTTGGAGAGCAGCATTCTTTCGTCGATATCGAACCTTTCCCACCTCAAGGATGTTCGCTAATTCACCTCCCGACGCTGAAGCCCTCTTGAATTGCACATGAATTTACTTGAATTAGGGTTTGAGTTCGCCGACGATCTCCCGTTGTATTGAGCCTGAGCTTTGGGAAAGAATCGTTAGAGGCGATGGAGGAGTCGACGGTGTCGCCAGTGGTGGTGGTTGCTGTGGCGGCGGCGGCGGCGATGGAGGTGAGGTCGATGGCGAGGCGGGGTAAGTTGATGAGGAGGAAGGAGAGAAAGTGGGGAATTGGATGAAATTGTATGTTTCGGGAATTTCTTTCTTGTGTGTATGATTTTATTAATACTTTTTTATTTTTGTATGTTTGGGTTATTTGTTGTAAATTTTAACAATTGAATCAAAATTAAGTGAAACACCTTATATAAAAAAAGAAAAAAAAAAGAAAAAAGAAGAAGAGGTGAAACAACTTCCAAAAAAAAAGAACAAGATAAAGAGGTTGCAGTAACTGCAACTTGTAGACTATAGTCATCTCTGAGATTTTCAAAAAAAATTATTTTTCAAAATTTTGAAGTTCAATTTTTTAAAATTCAAAATGCTGTTTTTCAAATTTGAAGAAATTTACACAAAACTACAAAAATTTGGAAAAAAAATTCTAAAATCATGCACGCAAAAAATAAGGGAAAACTCTTTTAAAAAATAAAATAAAAATAATTACAAAATTTGCTAAACATACTCACTCACATACATTCTCACAATGTTATTAATAACTTATGATATCTTGTCTTGGATCTTCATGTGATGTTTCTGCCAATTCATGTTGGTATTAGTTACAGTCATTTAGACATTATAGATTTTGGCATGCTCTTGACAATTCATACTTTTGTCAATTCATGTTGTGGGATCCCTGTACTTGGTGAGCGTAGACCACATCCGTCGTGGATGTGAAGTAGTCAACAACCTCAATATTTTGCATCAATTTAGTTACATCCACATACCACAACAACAGTGGAGTCGTGGAATATAAGCACCGACATCATCTTAATGTTGCTCGTGCATTATGCTTCAAATCTCAATTTTCGAATATTGGGGAGAGTATGTTTCAACCGCAACCTACATCAGTAATGGTCATCATGAGTACTCCACGAAAAGAATCTCTTTAAAATTCTCTACAAACAAAGACCAAAGTTCAGTCACCTTCGAGTATTTGGTTGAATAGCTTTTGTACAAAATCTTGTTATCCATCATAAGTCCGATCAAAGGGCTTCTCTTGACGTCTTCATTGGTTATCCACATGAACAAAAGGGGTACCATGTACTTGATCTTTCAAATCCAAAAATTTATATCAGTCCCGACGTCATTTTACATGAGATTATTTTCCTATTTGCCTTATATCGCAAGTCAGTCAATCAAAACTATGTTTGCCACTTCAACCACAAATCTTCATTGAAACTCCATTACAAATTACAAAACCTGCCAACAATCCAACAACAATGACACCCATTAACCAACACACTCTAGCACAGCCGAATACCGAACATTCTACCACCATCAATAAGTCTCAAGTCATGTCATTCACTCAAAATTATTTGACTCACTCCTATAGTGACACTCGATGCGGCTGCGTCAAATATAAGATCACAGCACGAACGTCATCGTCCAGGTTACTTAGAGGACCACGAATGTCATCTTACCTTGACGCTACTTTCCTCCAAGATAATAGGTTTGTAACCACCTTATCCTATTTTTGATTATTTGTCTTATAAGAATTTTCATCCACCTTACCTGGTCTTTCTAACCTCACTTGACTGATCTGCTCGTGAGCCGAATTTCTTCCGGGAGAGCTTTGTGCTCTCCACAGTGGCATAGTGCTATGCTGGTCGAAATTCAAGCTCTTACTAAAAACCACACTTGTTGTCATGTCCCTTAACCGCAAGGAAAACATCCTATTGGATTCAAGTGGGACTATAAAGCAAAACGACAATCTGATGGCACCATTGAACATTACAAGGCTCAAATTTTGGCCAAGGGATACACCTAACTTGAAGGGATACTTATTCAATTCTTGCATGAGCCGAGACAATCTCACTTAGATGCGGCACATCGCATCTTGTGTTACCTAAAAGCAACGCCGGAACATGGTTTGCTTTTTTCATCCTCTGGTGATTTGCAACCAGGTTAGATTCTCTAGCTACTAGTATTTAAATCATGTACTGTTGAGATTTTGCACTCTTAAATGTAGTTAATGGACACATAATATAATGTAAATATTACTTAAAACGTTACATAGAGTGTGATAAAATGTGTATCAAGTTTATGTAGAAACTTGTAAGAGATGGAGCAAACAGTTTTGTTTGGAAATCGTTATCCACATCGGTGATGGGGGAAGTGGAGTAAGCATATATAAGATGCTTTCCACATAGTCTGTTTTGAATAAAATGAAAAGCATAATAGATTTTGAAAACACACACGCGCGCATGCGCCACATCGGGTTGGGTCGGACTTGGGTGTGAACTTGGATAAATGACGCTCAACGAGCACCAAAATACTTCGTGCGTGTTACATATAATATTTGGACCTCAATTGCACACATTTTACATTGATTTTTAGCTGTTGGAGTTATTATTGCCATGACAAAGGGTTTCATGGCCGTGACTGACCTTTCTGATTTGTGTGCGCTTCATGTGCAGCTGGTCACGCCCGTGAACCAGGTAGTTCATGCTCGTGAACTAAGTCCTTCACGACCGTGAAGGGCCTTTTCATGGCCATGACCATGATATTTCATGGCCGCGACCCATACAGAATCTAATGGATTTGGGAATTTTTTTGCTTATAAATATGAGACTCAAAACACATTATTATGTTGTTGATTCATCATACAACACAAAAAGAAAGTGTTCTTTAATCCAACCCAATTTTCTTGTTGCAAATCTCCAATTCTTTATTGTCGGGTTTCTCACTACTTCAAAACAGATTTCAAGGGGTGAATCTTCGTGTTTGTTTCATACAGAATCCAACAATAGGTTTAATTGTATCTTGGAGGTGTATTTTTCTGAAACCCGAAGCAATCTTCGATACGTTCGATTCGGAGAGGAGGCAACTAATACCTTAATGAGAGTAAACCATTGTCTACTATTCTAAGCCTATCCATATTTATATCCCTCATCTTCTTTACTTATTGACATTGGATTATGTATAACATGTTACTAACGTGTTTTGATGATGTCTCTTCTCATGCTAGGCTCTTCATAGAAATTTATTTTTCTAACAATTTTAAGGTATTACTAGTTGACGAGGGAGAGACAAATAAGAGATGGTGAAGTGATGGAACATGATCGAGAGGATATAAGGATCATGATGATGAATGGATTGATGTATAGAGAAAAGAATCTCCAAATGGTGTTTGAGTCCGAAAAAATAAGTTTCTTGTGTCCATGATGATTTCTAGTGTGAATCATATACATGAGATGTTGTTAGTCATTTTACACAAGACTCTTATCCTTCTTGAAATCTAATCCAATTGTTTCCCATGGGATTAGGAAAACTTATGGGATTGAGAAAGGAGATCTCAAAGATGGAAGGCATAAAGTAGAGCCACAGTTGGAAGAGAAGGATGAATACAAGTTGTTTATGATGAGGGAGGCATGACATCTTTCATAGGATGAGATGGAAGACATATCTATTGAAGAATGAAGGTACTAATGAAAGGTTAGAGTATCATTTTTGTTATTGTTTGGCTCCTCAATGATGTAATTTTAAACCTATTATAAAAATGACTTAGAGATTGATCGTATGACGAGTTAATAACCTAATAATTTGATGATTTATTCTCTACACTAAAATTTGAGAATAAATCTGATTGTCTATTGTTTTCTAATTGTGAATTGTCTGTGGATATTGATTGCATAGTCTGCAAAATGGACAAAGATCCAAACTTTAATTATTATCGCCTACTTAGTCCAATTGCATTCACCTACAGAAACTGAATGCCTACAGATTCTCAAATGGAATTAAAAAATGACATAGGTGTTGTCTATTTGATTGAGATAGTGTGTGAGACACTAAATGAAATGTGAAAATGTTCACTTAGTTATACAATCACTAATTCCATGTCTAAGTGAGACTTGAAGGAAAATGATCAAAGGAATATTATATGTCAATGTGTTATACTTTGAGAATGAACTTGTCATGATGGACTATAGGTGTTGTGATGAACATTGACAACAAATAATGATATGATACTATATATAATAATTCATTATTTCAATGAATCTTGTTTAAAAAAAAAATGTACATTGTATATAAAATGAGAAATGATAGTGATTGGTGATATGTGAACATATCGTGATTTGCTTAGTCACTTATGATCATTTTAAGCTTGAAATGTAAGAACTCCCTTTTGCGTGTGGGTGTTTCTATGTGAACACAAAGTGATTGTACTATAAATGATGCATATGAGGGTGAAGGCAGACGACATATTGTGATGAATGCAACCAAGTTATGTAAAGTAGAGATGCATGTTGGCATCAAAGTACTTACATTGAGAATTGTTCAAGTTGAAACAATATATGACTTATTCACTGTTATGTCATGATTGAGATGATGAAACAAAGAATATTTTTTATATGGAAATTGCCATGGTTAAGTTAAAGAATTATTCTTGACAATGTGATGTTCAAAAGTATCTAATTGAAATATACTTATGGATTAAAAACATGTATGACGCCAATAAAACAAGCATGCAAATAAGACTTGATATGGTATGTAATGTTATGAAGTCCAAAGTAATATAAACCTCTCATATTTCTAAAAATTCTTGAATAGTACGTTCATGTGAACTATCCTACTTTGAGAAAGGAAGTGGAAGAACTTCAAGTTTGAAAGTTTGAGCATCAATACTCATTGTAAAGATCAAAACTTTGAAATGAAAAGTTTGAAAACCTTGACATGATATTGAAGAGTCATACTCCATGTTGGGAGTGATGCATATCATTGGAACTCAAAAGGACACTAATAAGTGTCATAGTTCCATACTCTTAATTTCACTTTAAGATGACAGTAAATCATCTAAAATAGTGCACATAATTGCACTTTGATGATAAGTCTAGACACATGAAAGTCTAAGACATGAGATTAGACAATTGATACACGTTGGTATCATGAGATTGTCACATAAAGTCAAATCACATAATTTAACTAACCTTTTGCTAACCTAATAAACGATTAAAGAGGAATGGGGCTGAAACCATTCTAAACTAGTAGCGATGATAACCTAACCTAACTCCGAGGAAAGCCCTTGGTAAAAAGAGGTCGGTATGATTGATTGTTGTATTATCACTAAATGTTTGCCCTAAAGGAGTAAACAATACGATCCGTTACGTTCTTAAGGTTGAGTGTTCCTAACTCTTAATGAGATTTGCTATTGTGTTTTAGTAACGGAAGCACAGATTCTCATCTTTATGTACTAGAAGTAGTGTCACTTCTTATGAGGAGATTTATGATTTACACCCTAAATGTTCATGAATCCGGGATTTGCACATGGCCTAAAAGTGCTAAGTGAGTAAAATTCTCATCGAGTTAGGAGAATTGTGTGTTTGTGGTCACTTCGGTCATATCACTTGTTTTGTCGGTTTAATCTACAGACACCGAACAAATCGATGTGACTTTGAGGGGATTATACTACGGAAGATTTAATGTGAAAGCCGCCTATTCTTATGCAGACAAGACTCAGAGGTAATCCGATAAAGGAGCTTCCAACCAAGTGGAGAATTATTGAGATTTTTCTCCCTTAAGTGTAGTTAAGGGACATATAATGTAATGTAAATATTACATAGAAAATATTATGTAAAGTGTGACATAAAATGTGTATCAATTTTGTGTAAAAACTTGTGAGAGATACAATGTGGAAGGGAGCAAAAGGTTTTGTTTAGAAACCTTTACCTATATTGATGGTGGGGGAAGTGGCGTGAGTATATACAAGATTCTTTCCATATAGTCTCTCTTGAATTAAATGAAAGATATAGTGGGTTTCAAAAACATGCGCGCGCGCGTGCACGTCTGGCTACACTGGGTCGGGCTGAGCTCGGCTTCGGCATGGGTAAATGGTGCTCAACGAGCACAAAAATACTTCGCGCGTGTAACATATAATTTTTGGACATAAACTATACACATTTTATATCGATTTTTAACAGTTAGATTTGTAACGGCCGTGACAAAGGGTTTCATGGTTGTGATAGAACTTTCTGGTTCGTGTGTGCTTCATGTGTAGCTGGTCACGCCCGTGAACTAAGGCCTTCGCGGTCATGAAGGGCCTTTTAATGGCCGTGAAACTTGCTTCTGCTCAAAACTAGAATTCTGCAAATCAATGCCACAGCCGTGACCATGATACTTCACGACCGTGACATGTACAGAATCAGTGATAAACTGATTTTTACACCAAGAAACATGCTTGTAATTGCATCCTTTTATGTGTAGATGAATCTAAAGGATTTGAAAATTATTTTCCTTATATATATGAGACCCAAAGCACATTATTATGTTGTTGATTCATCAAAAATTTCAAGAAGAAAGTGTTCTTCAATCCAACCCAATTTTCATGTTGAAAATCTCCAATTCTTTATTGTCGGGTTTCTCACTACTTCAAAGCAGATTCCAAGGGTTGAATCTTCGTGTTTACTTCACGCACAACCCAATGAGAGACTTAGTCATATCCTAAAGCTGTAATTACCCAAAACCCAAAGCAATCTTTGATACGTTTGAAGAGGGGGTACCTAATACCTTAAAGATAGTAGACCATTGTCTACGATCCCAAGCCTATCCACATTTACATTGATAGAAATGTGCAATCCCTCTAGTTGTATTGAAATTGATGAACAAAACTCAGAAGTATTAGCCATGATGTTGTTAGCGTAATTAGGTTGGAAATTAGTTTGGTATCTACAGTGTAGGTCGGATGATGGAGATCAGACGATCATAGATGGAGAGCATTGTGGGCCACCAGATACAGACTACTACACAGAATTTCGGCTAAGTAGTTAAGACATGCATAGACAATAAAAGACCTGCAAATGTTTCAGGATCTGGGATTAATCTTGTAGACAAGGGCCAACACAGAAATGCATGGATTGCACAGATCTGGGTGCAGACAAAGTTGCAGCAATGACTGGGTGCACACGAGATCTCAACGGTACTGAGTGCAGACTGAGTTGCAGCACACTGAAGTGCAGCAGAGATGGTTGCTTTGGTTGGGGCAGAAGTCTGAGGATTAATCACATCGAAGATTTGAGATTCAGAGTGATAGTATGAGGATCAGAAAAAGGTGAGCTGTTAACATCAATGAAAAATCACATGTGGCAAACTGTCACCATCAAGTCAAGTACACAGGTCATGGGTTCATTCCCTCAACCTATAAAAGGGGATCAAGGAGCTCAAAGAACAGTGCTGTTGAACGAAAGATTGCGCATACAAAGTGTGAAAAACCAATCTGAATTCATAGACTGTTCAAGTGACCTGAATTGAAGAACAAGAAGAAGGATTCACTAGTTTGCACTGAAAAACAAAAGCTGCAGCAAAGTCCAGAATAGGATCTGTGCAAATGGTCTAGGTTCTTTGCCTTTGACAAGTAAGATAGCTTGTAAAGGGGTTATCTTGTAAGTAAAAAACAAGAAGATAGTGAACTCACCCCTTGGGTTGACTAAACTGATCACTAAGAGAAGACTGAACTAAGCTCTTGATTATCATTTGATAACGAGTGTTTGAATCAGTATAAGTTTTGTGTTCTTTATTTGCTTTTCGCTGTTTTGAATTGGTAGAACCGTTAGAAATTAATTACAACAGCAAATAGAGACAAACTCTCAAAGTTTGAGTCTCTGCTACAGACCTCCTCAATGGTCAGCAAAGGACTTCAGTGTATTGAAATACATTATTCCGCTGCATTACACTGAAAAATTTAAAACAACCTATTCATCCCCCTCTAGGTTGCCCCTGTGGATCATACAATTGGTATCGGAGCTTGAGTTTCTAGGCTTAACAGTTTTGAAAAGAAAAGATCTTATCTTTACAGGTGGATGCCCAAAACTAACAAGTAAGGACCCGTACTTGTGGGAACCATGTACAAACTTTCAATGCTCTACTGCAGGAACAACTGGATAAAACATGGTACCTGGACAGTGGATGTTCTGGGTATATGACAGGGAACAAAAGCATTCTGAAAGATTACAAAAAAGAAAAAGGACCCCTAGTTATCTTTGGAGGAGGCAAAGCAGGTAAAATTAAAGGTTATAGAACCCTTGGTATAGGTTCCTTAATCTTTAGAGATGTAGCTTATGTTAAAGGTTTAGAGCATAACCTACTTTCCATTAGCCAATTATGTAACAAAAATTATGATGTTTCTTTCTCTCATGATTCATGTCAAGTAAGAGATAAGTCACCAAAGAAATCAAACTGATAGGAAATAGAAAAGAAAATATCTATGCAGTAGACTTCAATTCATCTAAGTCAGCACAAATTACATGTTTTTATACAAAAGGAGTTGAAGATACAAACTGGCTATGGCATAAGAGATTAGCACACTTGAACTTCAAAATCATAGCTAAATTATCCTCAGAAAACCTAGTAAGAGGACTTCCTCAAATCAAATTTGAAAAGGATAAGCTGTGCAGACTATGTCAAGAGGGAAAGCAAACTAGAGCAAGTTTTAAACCCCTAAACTCATCAGAATCAGTTAAAGTATTAGAACTAATACACATGGATCTTTTTGGTCCAGTGGATGTAGAAAGTTTGAATAGAAAGAAATATACCCTAGTTATACTATATGATTATTCAAGATATGCATGGGTAATGTTTCTGCACAAAAAGAGTGAAACTTGGAATCTGCTAACTAGATTTCTAAGGCAAGTTCAAAACGAGAAAGGTACTGAAATAATCACAATTAGAAGTGATCATGACACCGAATTTGATTAGACAGAAGTAGATGATTACTGTAATGACCATGGCATTAAACATAACTTTTCAGCACCTACAACACCTCAACAAAATAGTGTAGCAGAAAGAAAAAATAGAACACTTATTGAAGCTTCTGGGCAGAAGCAGTAAACATTGCATGCTATGTTCAGAATAGGTGCCTCACACATAAGATACACAAGAAGACCCCTTATGAACTGTGGAAAGGAAAGACACCAAGTGTCAAATACTTTCATGCTTTTGGATGCAAATGCTATATACATAACAATGACAAATATCACCTAGAAAAATTTGACCCTAAGACAGACGCGGGAACCTTTATAGGATACTCTACAACTAGTAAAGCCTTTAGAGTATATAACAAGAAATCACAAACAGTTGAGGATTCAGTTCATGTGTCTTTTGATGAATCTGAAATATCCATGCGTGATGCTAATATCTTTGATGAGGAATGTGCATGCATAGATGATGAACAGGATACAGACATAGGATCTGAAGCTGCAGAAAAGAATGAGTAGTCTACACACGTTGAAATGAACAACAATGCAGCAGAGCCAGAGTAGCCCACAATACAACAACAACTGGAAAATACAACCATTGATCAAGACAAAAGGAGATAGATCAAGACACATACACAAGATGACATCATTGTGCAGACTAGAAAAGCAACAACCAGAGAGCAACTGTTTGCATGTTTCATATCAGAAATGGAGCCAAAGACAATAAATGAAGCTCTAAGTGATCCAAACTGGATTGATGCCATGCAAGAAGAACTTCATGAGTTTCAAAAGAACGAAGTATGGTATCTGGTGCCAAGACCCAAAAATTATCCAGTTGTTGGCTGTAAGTGGGTGTTCAGGAACAAAATTGATGAAAATGGAGCATTCATAAGAAACAAAGTTAGACTAGTGGCAAAAGGTTACTCACAAGAAGGAATTGATTTTGATGAAACCTTTGTCCCTGTTGCAAGACTGGAAGTAATAAGGATGTTCCTTGCCTATGCTACATATCAAGGATTCAAAGTCTTTTAAATGGATGTGAAGAGTGTCTTCCTCAATGGAAAGCTGCAAGAGGAAGTATATGTTGAACAGCCTCCTGGTTTTGAAGATTTTGAATATCCACATCATGTTTACAGGTTAGACAAGGCATTATATGGCTTAAAACAAGCTCCAAGGGCATGTTATGAAACTCTCTCAACTTTTTTATGTGAGAATAATTTTCAGAGAGGAAAGGTAGATACCATCCTATTTCTTAAGAAACATAAGGAATAGATACTCTTAGTGCAAATCTATGTTGATGACATTATATTTGGCTGCATTAACAACAAACTGTGTGAAAGATTTATTGTATTAATAAAATCTAAATTTCAAATGAGTTTAATGGGAGAATTGAAATATTTTCTAGGACTTCAGGTACAACAGTTAGAAAATCGGATATTTATAAATCAAACCAAGTGTCTGAAAAACACAGTTAAGAAATATGGATTAGAAAATACAAGTTATATGAAAACCCCCATGAGTGCAGCTATAAAAATTGACAAGGATGAGAGTGAAAAACAAATAAGTCAGACAATGTATAGAGGAATAATAGGCTCACTTTTATACCTTATTGCAAGCAGACCAGATATCCAGTACTCAGTCTGCGTATGTGAAAGGTATTAATCTGAACCGAAAGAATCCCATTACACTACAGTAAAGAGAATCCTGAGATATCTCAAAGGAACTCTAGATCTTGGTGTATGGTATTATAGGGAATCAGATTTTGTACTAACAGGCTATTCAGATGCAGACTTTGCAAGTTGTAGAGTTGACAGGAAAAACACAAGTGGGTCATGTCAATTTCTTGGTGCAAGACTGATTTCATGGTTTAGCAAGAAGCAGACCACAATGTCAACCTCTACTACAGAAGCAGAATACATAGCTGCAGGAAGCTGTGTTGCACAAGTATTATGGATGAGGTCACAACTTGCAGAGTACGGTATAACGTTTTCAAAAACTCCAATATTTTGTGACAACATGTCTACAATGGTAATTTCAGAAAATCCAGTCTTTCATGCAATGACCAAACATATTGATCTCAAATATCATTTTATCAGAGATCATGTGTAAAAAGGTCATATTAAATTGGAGTATATTCCAATAGAAAAATAAATTGCAGACATTTTTACAAATCCTCTTGATGAGAGCAAATTTATTCAATTCCGATGTGAATTGGGTATGATTGATTTAAAGCTGTAAAATGGCCAAAATGCTCTACTGCTCTACTTCACAAGTAGAATGTAGACCAGCATTATTTTTACCCTACTGTATTTTTATTTTTGGAAAGAAATAACGTTTTAAAACAGATTGTCTAAAATTCCGCAACAGTCAAAATCAGTGAGTGAATCTGCGTAATGGCTAGTTATTAAATGGCAATAGTAACTTTTTTCAAAGAGTATAAATTTGAAAAAATTTCAACTCATAATACTTTTTACTCTCTCTCTCTCACTCACTCTAAGCACTCGAATACTCTCATTCCCTCTCTCTTGAACACTCTACTGCAAACCCTAGTTCCTTTGAATTTCACTGAAAGTATGGCCAACACACGATACAACACTCCTTCCAAGAGCGACAAAACCAAAAACAACGAAGCCCAACAAGAAAGATCGAATTGCAAACGGGGGTAGTTCTTGATTTTGAAACACTGAAGACCGAATCAGATGAGGTGAAGGAGAAATCTGAACTGATCCAAGACGTAGGACCGAAATACTTTTGTGAAAAGACAAGCACAATTTATGACGAAGAAATTCTAGACTTCATGGAAAAGGCCAAGGTTGCTGAGGATTTGCAAGGCATCATATACACATCAAACAAAAAAGTGAAGATGACTATTACCCCAAAAGACTTCGAACAACTCTTTAGGGTTTCAAATAAAGGACCCAGAGACATCCCACCATCAGTGGTGATTGATGGGAGGCACGCAATGCTTAGTGAAGAGAGACAGAAGGAAGGGATACGAACCATGAAGAAATATCTCTCTAAGAAACACAAGCTGCTTGCAGACGTGGTGAAGAAAGTAATCATGTCCAGAGAATTCTCCAAGGATCAGATCACCTCTGATCAATAAGAAATCATGTGTGCTATACTCACCAAGGACAAAATCAACTGGGCCAAGCTGCTTATGTATCAATTGGCCAAAGCAGTAGAGGCGAGACAACCTCTATATGGAAGAGTCATCAGCATCATTCTCAAGGAGAAACTCAAATTCTTTGAAAAGAGAGGAAGGCCATGGACTGTGGCCAAGCAGATTAATGTTCGAAAGATTAGGAAGCAGCCAATTGGCTTCTCAAAGAAACCCGCAGCAGTGTAGACGACAACAAAGGCTGCAGACCAGCCTACCAAGAAGGAGCCTGAAAAGGCTAAAGGAAAGTTGATCAGAAAGGCACCACAAATCAAACCAAAGCAGACAAGAGTTGCCAGAAGAAAACTTGTCATGCAGACCTCGAAAGAGGAAACAATTTCGGAGCTCCCCGCTATAGAGCCGAACGAAATGGAAGCAGAAACACAGTCTGCACCAATAGAAGAACAGACTGAGGCCAGCTTTCAATAAACAAAAATTATAGCAGCAATTGAAGCAACATCCTCAAAGACCTTACCACCAAAGGAACCAGAGATTGAAGCACTTCATGACGCAAACATAGCTTTGAAGTATCTGAAGGCTGGTGCTGACAAAAACCTTCAGAATGCCATTATAGAAGCCCAGAAAAGCTATCAAGAAGTCAGGGAAGGACCACAAGCACAGCTCAAGCAAGAGCTAGGTGTCCAAGGCTACACAAGGAAGAAAATTAAGGCCATTGAAGCCAGACTCATAAGGATGCAGACTGAACAACCAATGAGTACATCTACTGCAGTCTCACTAACAATAGGAACTACTGCAGAAGAGACAGTCACAACAATAATCATTCCTGCCCCTACTACAGGAATAAAATTGGCTGTGGTTGAAGTTGACCAGCCCTCAACTGCATTAGAAGCATGGGCCACAACAACGCAATCCCCAGAAAAGGAAGAGATCATAAAAGCACTGCAGACTGTCCAAACCATACAAGAAAAGGTACTGGAACATAGGGCCAAGACTGATGAACTACTGAACAAAGCGTAAGCTTCCTATCAAAAGGAATTCCAAGGCTGCAAGGCCAAAGCTTATACCCTCAGGACCAACAATAAGATACAGAATCAATACAGAAGGCTCAAAGATAGAAATTGGAATAATTGATGGCATGGCAGAAGTATAAATCGATCAGTTAGTTCAAATTCAAAGAATGGAGGCCAAAAAGAAAAGAGGCCTACTGAACCCTACATATTGTTCAGTGAAGCTTTGGAAATCAAGGATTCTACACTCAAGACCAGGAGACACAAACAAGCACAATTACAACACGTTGAGTTTGTACACACTCCGGAAGTGGAGGCAGAGTTGAAGAAGCTTATTGACATGGATGACCGGGCAGCAACTCTGGAAATTTTTGATTATTTGTCAAGACCAACCGTCACCAGAGCATCATTATCAGGTGATGATGATGATGGTAATGATGAACTTCCACAATTAGAAGACCATGATGATGATGACATTATTGATGAAGTTGCTGAGACGGAATCAAGGAACAATCAACAGGAGAGCCATCTACTGCAGAAGAGCAAGCAACAGAGTCTCTTGCAGCCGAGTTTCCAACAGCAAAGGCCACACCATCAGAATCAGCAGTACAGGAGGAAACTGCTGTATCAATCGAGGACAGTGAAGTATCAACCGAGGTTGTTGCAATATCTGAACCAATAACAGAAGGATCACTAATCAAGGAGTCAGCATCACCAAGCAAAGATGCAGCAGAGGCTACCATAGAAGGAACTACTGCAGACCGTGAGCAGAGCACTCAGCAAGTGGAGTTCACTCAAGTTACAACACTTGGTCTTACTCCCACACAGGCAGAGGAGATGATCATAATGGAGGATGAATCTCTGAAAACAACCTCTATGCCAAAAGAGGAGTAGACTACGGCAGAAAACACCTTCAAAGGTGTCACTCTAGAGGAAATCAACGAACATTTGATGAGTGATAGTCCTTCTGATCAGGAAAACATGCAAGGTCAAGATATATCTCCATTAAACCTAGTATTTTCACCCCCATCTTCATTTGGAATGGTGCAGACTAGGCGTACTCTACAGTGGTACTGCTGACATTCAAATGACACCCCAGACTGCAGTTAGGAGTATGAGGCCCGCGCTTGCAGATGTTTGAATGACACCAATCCATGAAAGACCATCTTCTACTACAAGGACAGTGGCCAGAACTGAACCTACTGCACATCAATAGTCATCTCCCAAAGAGACCACCATGGAGTAAAGACTCAGGCAGCTGGATGAAGAAATCTACAGCATACATCAATGGACGAAGGATGCCTTCATGGAACTTCTTGACAGACTTGAACCAGTTGCAGACGAGCTAGAAGCTGAGAAAACTGCCAGAATAAAGTGTTTTGAAGACTTTCAAGCATCACTCTCTAACATGGCTGAAGGTCTCTTAGACCAAATTCAAAGGGCCAATGCCCTAAAACTTCACCAGTACAGGCTCAGTTCCTCAAACCTGAACAAAATCTCACCCATATAGCATTCATTCTCTAAGAGGTTGTAGGCAAACCTACCACAAAATCCATGGCTATCTAGTCCCATTTCCATATCGGAATTTCCAAGGGATGTAGCGACCCTCCTGGTCGTTGATGCTCTGCTTTGATTTGTTAACATGTTAAGTATCGCGACATAAACTCGGGTACCTCCTTCTTCATGTTAATCAATCAGAAATTCTTCCTCAGGTCTTTGTACATCTTGTTACTGCCAGGATGAACGGAGTAAGGTGCTTGATGAGCTTCCTCCATGATTCTTTTTCTCAGATCCTTCTTTATAGGAACACAAATTCTTCCATGAAACCATAACATACCATCTTCTCGCTCTTGAAAACCACTAGCTTTACTACTAGCTGTCCTTTGTAGAATCAACTTGATCTAGGGGCCATCCTTCTGAGCATCCTTGATCTCGTCCCTAAGCGTCGGTTTGACTTTTATGGCCATAAAACTTCCGCGATCTAGTGTACTGACCATAGTGATTTCTTGTCTCTGTAGATCCTCTATCACTTTTTGTTGCATAGTGTTCAGAATCTAGTGGAGGAGTTGTTAGATCCTCCACCCTCGCGGCTCAATGCGTTGGCCGCGATGTTGGCTTTACCAGGATGATACTGTATATTGATGTCATAATCTTTCAAGAATTCAAGCCACTGCCTCTGTCTCATGTTCAACTCATTCTGATTGACGATGTACTTGAGACTCTTGTGATCAGTGTATATCTTGTAGGAAATCTCATACAGATAATGCCTCCAAATCTTGAGTGCAAAGACCACTGCTGCAAGCTCAAGATCGTGTGCTCGTAGGGTTTGAGTTGTCGAGACACATATTCTATCACCTTTCCATGTTGCATCAGAACGCATCCCAGACCATGCTATGATGCATCACTATAGACTTCGAACCCTTCTTGGCCTGATGGTAACACCAGAATTATAGTGGTAGTAAGATATTCCTTGAGTTTTTGAAACGCCTGCTCGTATCGGTCATCCCATTCATACTTAATAGCCTTTCGTATTAGGTTCGTAAGGGGAAGTACAATTTTGGAAAATCCTTCTATAGACATGTGATAGTAGCAGGCAAGTCCACGAAAACTACGAATTTCAGTTGCTGTCTTGAGTCTTGGCCAACTATTGATTGCTTCCACCTTCTGAGGATCAACTTGAATACCCCTTTTTGAGACTAAGTGCCCTAAGAACATGACCGTGTCCAACCAAAATTTACACTTCTTCAACTCTCCATACAACTTGTTCTCCCTTAGCGTTCCCAGAACTGTTCTCAAGTGTCTTTCATGTTCCTCGTAGGACTTAGAATAGATCAATATATCATCGATAAAGACGATGATAAAGTGATCAAGACAGGCTTTGAACACACTATTCATGAGATCAATGAAGATAGCAGGTGCATTCGTAAAACTAAAGGGATCACAACAAACTCATAATGTCCATATCGAGTTCGGAGGGCATTCTTCAGGATATCATCGGATTTGATCCGCAATTGATGATATCCAGAACGAAGATCGAGCTTTGAGATTACACTGGCTGCTTGTAGCTGATCAAACAAGTCATGAATCCTTGGCAAGGGATTCTTGTTCTTGATGGTGACCTTGTTGAGCTCTCAGTAGTCGATGCACAACCTTATCGTTCCATCCTTCTTCTTTACAAACAATACTGGTACTCCCCATGGTGAAATACTAGGTCGGATATAACCTTTCTCTAACAACTCCTCTAGTTGTGTCTTGAGTTCTTTGAGTTCTGAAGGTGTCATTCTGTAAGGTGCTCTTGATATCGAAGCTGTGCCAGGAACCAGTTCAATGG
Source organism: Drosera spatulata (assembly GCA_035668315.1). Taxonomy (NCBI): domain Eukaryota; kingdom Viridiplantae; phylum Streptophyta; class Magnoliopsida; order Caryophyllales; family Droseraceae; genus Drosera; species Drosera spatulata. The sequence continues at coordinate 4,739 of JAOVYX010007624.1, read as the reverse complement.
AGAAATCTACCTCCCTTTGAGGTGGTAGACCAGGAAGCTCTTTTGGAAATACATCGGGGTACTCTCTAATTACTGAAATACTTTCGAGATCATGTCCCAGTGTCTTCGTATCAGCTACCCCACATAGGAATCCTGTGCTCCCCTTTCTAAGTAGTTTCTTTGCCCTCATAAACGATATTACTCGTTGCCCCTTACTCGACTTAGTTCCTTGATAGATAACATTTATGCCATCTCGCCTTCTCAAGAGCACTTGTTTGTTCTTGTCGTCAATCACTGCTTCATACTTGTTTAACCAATCCATACCGAGAATTATATCGAATTCTCCCATCTTTAAGCCTATTAGGTTAGCATTAAAGGCTCTATCTTCTATGAATATGGGAATTCTTTCGTATAATATCTTACATTCAATTATATCCCTAGAAGGCAATTCTATTGCTAAACCAGGATTAACATGTTGAGGGATCATATTCGTGCGTCTTGCCATGCTTTCAGAGATAAAGGAATGAGTTACGCCAGAATCAAATAGGACATGAATAGTATGAAAGTCAACAAGAATGGTACCAGTAACATCTGTATCTTGCCTATCCGCCTCATGTTGGCTCATCATGTAGACTCGTCCTGCTGTTACACCTCGTGCTTGAGCATTGCTTGCCATGCTGGTATTTGCTTGGCTTCGATTATCAAAAGCTAAGTTTGTTCGGGTTCTCCTGGGACAGTTTGCCATTCTATGCTCAAAGCTTTCGTACCAGAGGCATCGGTTAGTGCCCATCCTGCAATCTTGTGTGGCATGGTTATCTCTGCCATATTTCGCATATGGACCTCCTTGAGATCGACCTCTTCTGTCAGATGGCCAATTGCTGAAAGATTCTCCCTTGAACTGTCTCCTATGTGTCCCTTCAGTGGATTGTTAGAGGAATACTCACGCCTCTTCCAGGAATTTATTTGAGCTTCCTCCTTATGTTTGGCAATGCGCTTCATACTTACTACCTTCTCATACATCTCCTGATATGTGTGGCAAGTATGCAAAGATAGGGGCTCCCGGTACCTCCAATTCAGCCCTTGCTCCAATCGATTCATGCAGTGCCTCTCTTCATCCACTAAGTAGGGTACAAACCTCGTCAGCTCCATAAACTTTAAAGCATATTCAATAATGTTAATAACCCTTGCCTATGTGAAAGTAACTCCCGCTCCTTCTGTCGTTGCAGAGTCACAAGATAGAACTTCAATCAAAGCATGTCTTTCAACTCTTTCCAGCTGAAATCATGATCAACACTTTTTCTCTTTGACCGTATCCCACCATAGATATGCTTGTCCGGTCAAAAGATAGACCGCTATACCCACCTTAAGATCGCCTGGACATCCAACTGCCTGAAAAGCCTTGTCCATCTCTTTAATCCAGTTTTCGAACTCTACTGGATCTAGCTTTCCATCATAACGTGGAGGATTAAAACTCATAACATCTCGCAGGTAACGCTTGTTGTTACAATCAACTCTTTTCATGTTGAGGTATTACCCTGAGATAATTTATTACTCAGTAAGAATTTCATAAAGGTTCAAGTTTTATTTCACAATAGTAGAGTATTTACACAAACATGTAAGATTACACATATAATCACTTTTACATTTCATTGCTTCCTTCACTTTCTTCACTAGCCTCAATGCTAGGGTGTGCGCAAACACATTTTATAACTTTCTCATCTGCAAAGTGGTTTGAGCTACTAGCCTAATTGGAAGGTTCGCTCCATATTTTATTTGCGGCATTCGAATCTTCTTCTGTTCTTTTTGCATGAGCCTTATAGTCATGAACTTCCTCATCCATAACCTCGAATGTTAACTTACATTCGTTTTCCTTGTTATATCTTTTATGCTTTGGATTGGAGCTTTCATTTATGAGAATGTTGGCATATTTCTGCCTTATTGGAATCCACCCAATGGTTCTAGGAAGTGTTGCTAGGAGACAATGTATCTTGTGTGGTTCTTCCTGAAATCAGCTCAATCCTCGACACTTGTGTTTATAGAACACTTCACTTACTCATTGAATATGGTTTGTCATATCATCCCCTGATTCCATTTGTAGGATGTATGGATCTACTAACTCTTTAATCCATCTATGACGCTATCCGGGCACAAAATTTGTCCTCATGCTGTACATCAAAGATAAAATCTTATGGTTAGTATCCTTTCTTAATTGACCATAGCTCAGAGATAGATAAGAAGTTTGAAACAAACCACTTATTTCACATATCAAACTTATGTACAAGACTTTATTTTCATATATCCGCCTACTTTAATTCTACGAAAGCTCATTTCGCTATTCCAAAGTCCGCAAAGAGACCCTTTGAGGTTGCCTTATATTGTGACTTCTTATGTGTCTTGTGCATAGTTAACTAATTCCAACACCACCTTTGTAAGAGTAAGTATTCATTGACCGTCTTTCATATACTTAGGGTTGGGTTCCCATTCCAGGAGCACATCGTTGTACTTTTCCTTAATATATGACCATCGAGCTGTGTCCAAAAGTGTCTCATGAAGACATTCTATCTTGTACGATAACTCATTCAGCTTATTTGGACCATAGGAGTTGTAACAACGGATTCCATAAAGAACCCTTCCAATATGTGTTTCAATTTCGTCAGTGGGTGCCATTTTGATCCCATGAGGATTCTCCCTTAGCCTTTCCTTGTCTTTTCTTGATCAGAAGTGCTTCCTTGGTATTCAATACTATAAAAGAGATTCAAATAAGTAAAAAAAACCAAGTAGAAACGTAAATAGTTTACAAAACCCTTGATCCCCAATCCCAAACCTAACGCTCTCTTACTACTTTTTTTAAACCTTACTCTGATACCACTCTGTAACGCCCTACCTTAGGTGGTACGCGTCACTGTCACGACCTAATCTCAAGGTCGAAATCGAATCGAAAGGCTCTTGTAATATGATAAACAATATCACAAAAGAGTAATAGAAATATCAATTTTTATTACATCACTGGAAAAAGTACAGAAAGTTATGCTTATTTACATGGCAGAAACATAAAAGATATGATACTATATTCACTCGCTACTGGTGGTTCCCCTGATTCCCATGATTACCTGAAATTATTGAAAAACATGGAGAAAATAAGGAAAGGCCTCAATAATTATACCATGGCACGTAAAAAAGACAAGTTTACATCAAAGAGATTTCGGGTACGATAAAAACATTACTTAAATAGTGTAGGGGAAGCATGTAAAAAGGCACTCTTAGAACACTTGCTTACTCATTTCCATAATCAACTCACATAGGAAGAAAGAGACTTGGCATTTTAAAAAATAAAATAAACATGTGTGCACCTAGGGTCATCATAGACTTACCGATGTACGTCATTGATTACTTAGTCGGGATTTTACTCGCTTGGCTTACTTAACTTGCAAAACATCTTATTAAAAGCTTTTGTTTAAACTTGACTTGCTAAGCATATATATTGATGCTTAAAAACATGTCATAGTGAAACATAAAGCATAACTTTTGCAGGCATAAAGACTTAGTTTTCATGAATCATTTAGGGTTAGTTCAATCACTTAAGCCACGTTTAAAAACTAACCGTACATATAGTTATCTTAATTATGCTTTCGTAGTTCTTATCGTAACTGATAGATCTCACCCCACCTTAAACGTCTACTTCACTTGTCGTTGATCTCGTCGTGCTAGTTTAGACTACGCCTCGTCCTTTGAATGGTACCAAACTAATCACTGTTTGGACGTACAACACAAGTGCACGTGTCATCCATGAATAGAGTGGAGAGTACAAGAGTATCGATCCCATAGGGACAATAGAAACTAAGCACTAGAATACACCTCAGCTAAATTTGAGCGATCAAAATTTTGGATTTTGTTTTTCTTGCACGCACACACACAAGTGATTTTAAAGGACTTTAAGATGATGGAAATTAGTTTAAATTAATAAAGTATTCTGGTTTTTTAAAATATTTGGGATGACAAATCCGTTTATCAATTCATTAACTTCTAATGAGTTAAGATTTTAGAGTTATCAATTTAATCCTTTCCGATCGTATTATCAAATTTTCTTACATGCACCTCCGTCGAGGTTACACAAGCATCTTCTTAAGCTAAAACATGTGACAATAAAGATTGCACAATTTAGAATAAGAAGTCATTAAGCATCAAAACATTAAGAGCACATAATTAACATAAATATGCCTATTTAATGTAAATTATGCTAATGTTGTCGGCTTCTTTAGATATTAGTTTTCCTTTCGGTTTAACTAACACTTATATAATCTGTAATTTTTACAAATCACAAAATTCTTTAATCACAACAACATTATATGTAGGATTAAATCATCAATTATAAGAGTTATTTTCATATGTATCAATTATATTCATCTTAGAGTTAGATGGACCATTTATCAAATTTCATGCTTTTGTTAAAGGCCACTGCAGAGTCTCTTATTTCTAAATAGACTCTTTAGATCTTCTAAGTGTTTAAAAACTGATTCTACAAGTTGGATTTTAAAACTTTAAGGATACATGTTACCATTTTATCCTTAACTTGAAATTCTAGAACAAAGTTACTTGTCAAGATCATGAATATGTTCAAACTTATTCAATGACTTTGGATCTTATAATATTTGACTCTTCTTAACTCATTAGTGATTAAATCATATGAAAAACTTCATCATCATCCCAAGTATAAGAAGTTTAGCTCATGATAAAAATGTTACAAACACACTTAAACTTGT
>JAOVYX010007613.1:0-34850 GCA_035668315.1 Drosera spatulata | reverse complement strand
CTTAATTTTTTGAGAAGAGGGGAGGGGCGAGCTAGTTCGGATTTTCCCGATTGGGTGATGTCGAGATCGACTTAGGAAGTTTTTCGAACATTTTGGTTTTTGTGGTGGTAGCAATTTTTCGGTGTTCGACGGCGTTGGGTGGCATTGTTCGACGACTTCTGATGGCGGTCCCTTGACGCTACTCCCTCTTGAGGTTGAAGCGGCGCTCGATGATGGCTCACTTCTGTTGGTCTCTTATGGGGTTTACGATTTGGTCGAGGTTAGTCTCGGCTGTTTTGTTTCCTCGGTCGATGACGACGAGTAGTCCGAGACTCATTCGACTCCTGCTTAAGTGTACGAACTCCCCGATACTCGTCGGAGGAAGGCGGCGGCCCAAGGCTCGCCACCCCTCCGGCTAGGTAGCCGGTGATGAACCAATAAAAAAAACTGAGGCCATAACCCCTCGACCTACCTGCCTTCGTTGGTTGTTCGATCTATGGGCTTTAACTGTTCGACTTCTGTTTGTTCGAATTTTTTATGTTGGATGTCCTGTTGACGTTTTTGGTTTCCGTTTGGATTCCGATTGGACTTCAGTGATCTCCGTTTATAGTTCACCTCCCTGAACCTGTAGATTTCATGCTGTTTCGTTTGTGTAAATTGATGATTCATGTAACCCGTATTCTATTGACAATCTATATGATTCCTGCAATTGATGTTTAATTGGATAAAAAATAAGAACATAAACCTGCCTTTAGCTATTTATACTGTGATTGGTTTCTGGCCTGTGATGAATAACTGTAAATCTCCGCAGAAATCTGAGGCCAATTTTTTAATAATTTATCGCTTATGCTAATCGAACATAAAAAAAACATACAGTATTTTAGCATTATAAATAGGTTATATTAGAAATATCACGTTATAAATTAAATGGTCATATAAAATACATAATGTATAAAACATTATAAATGTTCACATAAAGTATATGACATTTTGAATACTATGAAATACTGTAAGTATTCACATACAATGAATAACACTATAAACGTCCCTGTAAAATGTATAACATTTTGAGCTATAATAGTTACATTATAATTACACATATAAAATGTGTTATACCAAAGGTTATGACATTATAAATGTTATAGAAACACCAAACAAATGAAATAGATAATATTTTGATCATCTAATAATATTATAGATGTACATATAAATGTATAATATTTTAAAATATTATAAGTGTGTAATATCTGAAATATTACCAATATTCATACAAATGTATAACATTTTAAACTATAAGTATCCACATAAAATGTGACACATGAAACATTATAAATGTAAATCTTTATAAATGTCCAATTAAAATATACAACATTAAAAATGTCCCACATTATAAAAATAAAAAGGTATAACATTTTCAATCAAACTTTACATTATAAATGTATGTTACTAAATGCATAACATTCTACTCCAATATTACATTATAAATGTCGAAAATGAAAATATATAACATTTTCAATCAAATACATTACAAATGTTGAACAATGCAAAATGTATAATATTTAACCAATCAAGCATAATATTAAGATATGCAACCTAAAAGGTAGAACATAATAATCACATATAACATTAAAATTGTACAATTAATCGAAACCTTATAAATGTCTAACATTAAAAATATCTCATAACACTATAAATGTTTATTTTAAAATACATAACTTTAAAAATGTATACATAAACCAAATCAAATCAACATGTAAGCCCATAAAAATGACATAATCACCTTAAACCCTAAATAAAGGTTAAAGAATCTATAAAGTCTAAAACACGTCCTAAGCCTTTAAAAGACTTAATATTTTGAAACTACATATGACTTGATCCCACAAGGGTATGCAGGCAGCCTTCACAGGTGAAGTCGCGTAAATTACAAGTTAATAATCAACCTTATCTCTAAGTTAACACACCTTAACTGTAAGTTCATAGTTGAACTACAGAAGGCTTGATCCCTCAAGGGTATATAGGCAAACACATCGGTGCAGCCATAATAAACACTAAGTTTTGATATTAACTAAAAGTTACATAGTCGTGAACTACATTAGACTTGATCTTTATATGAGTATGTAGGTAGCCTTCACAGGCACAGTCGAACAAACTCTAAGTTAACCATTAATCCCAATTATAAGTCAAAATCATTTCAACTCTAAGTTAACACAACAATCAATTAAAAACTTTCAAACCAATGAACTACATTCGGTTTGATCCCTATACGAGTATGTAGACAGCCGCAAGGCCAAACCACATTAATTAAACATTAATCAACTTTGTTTTCATATGATTGACATGATCTTAGTGTGAAATGGTAATTGTTTGCTGGTTATTACTGACTCTCTATGTTGGTGTGACAGATTATCCTTAAACTAGAAGCTATACAGAATCATACTCTTTTTTTATTTGTGTGTAATGTGTATTAATTAACCTGATGCTAATATTTCGACACTAAAAATGTGTGTTCATGAAACCAACCTAAAATATTCTATTCAAAATGGTAGTTATAGGTCATGCATCATATGAGCGATCGTTATACGCGAGTGTTCGTTGATCCTATTTGCCCGGACGCGCCACAGCAGTAGGACAACATTATCTTTATTTCAAACTCTAACCAGTTTGGGATGGCCACCTATTTGCACGGTCGGAACTCCTATTCTTTTTATTTTTGCATGGTGAGGGCGACATATGCATAATGAGTGTGTGTGTTTATTTTTTGCTCTGTTTGCTTTTACTATAAGTATGATATTTATGCTTGAACACTTGATGTATAACATTTGAGATTCACATGAAGATTATTAGATTTTTTGGCCATGTGCCTATACTCGTGTAAATTTATAGGACAATTGTATTATTTTAGACCTACTAATATGTGGTATGGCATTTCATAGGAATCATTTGTATATTATTTGTTTACCTACCGACATGTGGTATGGCCGTAGTTAGATGATTAGTACGATGTAAAGTAAAATCATAAGGACACTTCATTAGATTAGAAATCTTTATGAGAATCTCTTAAAAAGAACCTGTCTGTTGTGTGTTGGTGCTAACTCTTTGTGTGACAGGTGTCATGGGATATATATTAGTATGGTTATAAATCATACCATTCATCATATATCTATGTCTAACGCCTTTGGTTGCAGGTTATCATTATAAATGAAATCCCATGACAAAATATAGGTGTGCCAAGTTATTGGTAATGGTTTCATATTATGTTTCATCATTTACATGATATAGAATGCCAATCTAAGTTAAAAACTTAGGGACTACGAACAACAATCTTATTTCCCATCACCTAGAGTGCTTTAAGATTGATTATCACTAAAAATGTGAACCTCCTTTACCTCTAAAAGAGTAGAAATCATTAGACTTAATAATCGTAGTTTTCTCATCAAATGATTCCACAATGATACATTCTATGTGTGTGTATTTCGTGATTGATCCTGTTCAAAATATTTCTGTGTTATAAACATGTCACTAATTGAAAGCAAAGATGTTTTTAGGATTCTTTCACGTAGGGATCAGTCGAGACCACATAAGTGGGGGTGGTGGGTGCTAGCTCAAAATGTGACCTTCCCATTAGTTAACTTAACCCCCGAACCTGAACTCCTAAAGTAGACCATTGCTTAAGTCTCTAAGTCTCATCTTTCCTAATTTGTTAGAAAATTAGGTGGCGACTCCAAAAGCCTTCAATTAGGAGCAACTTAGGGATCACCTACACCAACAAGTTTTCCTTCTTCGCCTGTGAGACTCGGATCCCGATCCTCATAGGTGATTGTCAGAAACAAAGCCAGATTGGCTGCCAAAGGTTATTCACAGGAGGCAGGATTGACTTTGACGAGACATTTGTCCCTGTGGTAAGACTTGGAACTATAAGGATGTTCCTTACCTATGTTGCACATCTAGGATTCAAAGTTTTTCAGATGGATGTGAAAAGTGCATTTTTCTCAATGGAAAGCTTCAAGAAGAGGTCTATGTTGAGCAACCACCAGGCTTTGAAGATTAGGAGCATCGTGATCATTTATACAGGTTAGACAAAACCCTATACGGACTGAATCAAGCTCCAAGGACATGGTATGAAACACTCTCAACCTTTCTTTGTGATAATGGATTTGAAAGAAGGAAGGCAGATACCAGCTTATTTCTTAAGAAACACGAAGATCACACACTCTTTAGTGCAACCATATGCTGATCACATTATTTTTGGATGCACTAATGACAAACTGTGTGAAAGGTTTGTTGTACTAATGAAGTCAAAATTCCAAATGAGTTTAATGGGGGAGTTGAAATACTTTCTAGGACTTTAAGTATTACAAATGGAGAGTGGTATATTCATAAACCAAGCTAAATATTTGAGAAATACTATAAAGAAGTTTGGTTTAGAGAATGCAAGTCGTATGAGAACACCTGTGAGCTCTATTGCAAATATAGATAAAGATTAGAAAGGAAAACCAATTAACCAAACACTGTATAGAGGAATCATAGGGCCACTTTTATACCTTACAGCTAGCAGACCCGACATCCTCTATCCTGTTTGTGTTTGTATCAGGTATCAATATGATCCCAAAGAATCCCACTATACTACAGTGAAGAGAATCCTAAGATATCTCAAAGGAACTCCTAACCTAGGTATATGGTATTGATTCAACTCTGATAAGATTGACGACGATTATGAGATTCCTTTGTAAACAAAAAACTCTCTCAAGCTGATTGGCAATCGTTCACAAGAGCTGTGAATGAAGATACACGGAAGGACTTCACTAGTCTGCATCAAGAACATTATCTGCAACACGGTCTTTACAAGATCTGTGCAAAGATCTAGGTTCTTGCCTTGACTAGTTGTGTACTTGTAAGGGATTGCTTTGTAAGCCTGAAGTAAAGAGATAGTGAACTCACCTCTTAACTTGACTACATTGGTCATCAAGGGAAGGCTAAACCAAGCTTTCGTCGGTCATTTGACAACGATTGTCTGAACCAGTATAAATTATTGTATTCTTTACTGCATTCAATTCATACTTTAGAACTATTAGGATACGACTTGGACACAAAAGTGACTAGTTCAAAGAACTTAAGTCTCAATTGCAGACTAGTTCTGCAAGTCTGCAATAAACCTAATGCATACTAGCTAAGACATGACTGCACTAAGTTACAAAGAAATTTTTAAAATAGCCTATCCATCCCCCCTCTAGGCTATTTATTGTAACTCTGATAAATACACACTACAAAAAACTGCATCATTTTGCAACGGAATTATTCCATCGCAAAACGGAAAAATTCCGTCGCAGAGATGAATTACGACGGAATCTGCGACGGATTATGCCGTTGCAACAAATGTCGTCGCAAAATCATTATTTTGCGACGGATCCATCGTCAGTTCAAATTGTATGCGACAGATTGACTTTTTTCGTAGTAAAATATTGTTTTTTAATATTAATTTATTCTACGACGGATTCCGTCGAAAATAGTCATTCAAGTAATTTCTTAATACCAATTAAATAAATAAAAATAAATTCATTTTAGGCGACTGATGCCGTCGCATAGTTCGACGGATTCCGTCGCAAATATAAGTATAATGTAGTTCAAATTTAATTATATTTTACGACGAAATACGTCGCAGAATGTTAATTCTTTTAAGAAAAATAATTAATAACTGTAAAAAGTCACTAAAATACCTGTTTATTTTTGTTTTCTATTATATGATTTTGAAATGCATATTTTAAGGATTTTAACCTAACTTTGCGACGGAATCCGGTGCAAAATCAAAATACATTTTCCTAAAAAAATTTTATAAGTTAATATAATAAAACAACAACCATATCTGCGACGGCATTCGTCGCGAATTCACATTTTATGGATTACTTTTTCCCCCCTTTTCCCTAAGTGTTGAGAATTTCTTTTTCAACGACGGATCCGTCGCAAATATTTTACACTTTTAACCAATCGTAGTAGTCAAAGCAAGCTTTCCTATCAATAATCAATTGATTGTAGATTTATTGTTAAGTGCGACACCTTAATCGGATCCTAACACAATATACAAAACATGTAAGCATAATAGTTCGAATTATAACGTCGAAATACGTAAGAAATACGTTGAACTTGTAATTATCTTAGTTTGATGTAATGATTTCGAACTTATAATTGTAACATGATTATTGCATGTTTTATATGTGGAAAACTTATTTTCGAAATAATTTTTAAACATTCTGCCACGGAATCTGTCACAATACGCCTAGTTTTGCTACAGGTTCCGTAGTAAAATGTACCTTTAAAAAATATTAATTTCTTAACTTTGGTTTTATCTCAATATTTTACACTCTTAACCAATTGTAATAGTCAAAGTAAGTTTTCTTATCAATAATCAATTGATTGTACATTTATTTTTAAGTGCGACACCTTAATCGGATCCTAACACAATATAGAAAACATGTAAGCATAATAGTTCGAATTATAACGTCGAAATGCATAAGAAATACGTTAAACTTGTAATTATCTCAATTTGATGTAATGATTTAAAACTTATACTTGTAACATGATTATTGCATGTTTTATATGTGAGAAACCTATTTTCGAAATAATTTTTAAATATTCTGTGACGGAATCCGTCGCAATACGCCTACTTTTGTTACGGATTCCATCGCAATTATACAATTTTTATCATTATTTGTCTTTTAGTGAAAATTTATAATAATTATTAAAGAAACATTAAATTATATATATAATTTGACGATGAACTCCGTCGCAAAAAATTAAATTAATATCAAAATTAAAAATTTTATCCCTATTTATTTTTTCGACGGAATCCGTCGTAATTTTATAAAAAAAAATTACGACGGATGTTGACTTTTCGTCGCAAAACCTTTTTTTTCTTTTCTTTTTCCAATTTGATTTTCTGCGATGGATTTGTCGCATTTATTTTGAGTTTGCGACGGATTTTTTCTATCGTTTTTCCGTCGTAAATTTACTTTTTTTTTTTTTTTTTTTGTAGTGACAATTCTCTTTTACTGGTTCTGATCCTAATGCCATTGGTCTTGTGAAGTAGCATTTGGACAATCTTTTCAGCATTAAGGATCTTGGACGTTTGCACTATTTTCTTGGGTTTGAAGCTTCTTTTTCCTCTGTCGGGATAACTCTTACACAAAGAAAGTTTTCGAGTGAATTGTTTCAAGAGTTTCCTCCTACTGGTATGGGTAAACTTTCTACTTCTCTTGCTGTAAACTGGAGAACTGATAGTTCAGGAAACCTTTTCTTGATGATCCTTCCTTGTATGGAACTATTATTGGTAAGCTCAATTACCCAGTACATACCAGGCCTGACCTTGCTTTTAGTGTACAGACGTTCAGTCAATTCCCACAGAGCATCATCTTCTTACAGCTTATCATGTCTTGAAATATGTAGAATGTACACTTGGTCATGGCATCTTGCTTTGTGCTTCATCTCAAATTAAGCTTACAGCTTTCTCAAATTCAGATTGGGCTTCTTGCCCTTTCACACAAAGGTATGTGACTGGTTTTCTCATTCTGCTTGGTAATTCACCTATTAGTTGGAAGTCTAAAAAGCAACAAGTGATTTCCAAGAGTTCTTCTGAGGCTGAATATCGTGCTATGTCACAAACTGCTAACGAGGTTACTTGGTTGGTTCAGTTGTTGGAGGAACTTGGTGTTACTGGTTTACGGCTTGTTTTCTTATCTTGTGATAACCAGTCAGCCTTACATACTGTTAGAAATCCTGTTTTTCATGAATGCACAAAACATATCGAGATCGATTGTCATCTTACAAGGGATAAAAGTTCTGGAAGATTTGATTCAGCTTCATTTTGTTTCCTCTTCGCTTCTGCCTGCGGATATTCTTTGGTTGTTCATCATCGTCTTTCTTTAGTTCCCAAGGTGGGCATGAGTTCCCCTGCTTCAGCTTGAGGGGGGTGTGATGATATAATGGTGGATGGAGATGATTTTTTTTTATTGATGTATAGAGTTGATTTGGGTGATTAGTTTCATTTCTAGTGATATAATAATGTTGATTGTATAGCTGGATTTGTATAGTTGGACTTTCCTCTTTTGGTTGTTATATTTAAACACGTGGCAGTATGTGATTGATGGGTAGTGGTCAGTGATAGGTTGTATAAATACGTGATGCGGATCAATTGGTGAATAACATGAAACACATTTTCTTTTCTACTCTACATTTTCTCTCTCGAGCTTGAACAACCACTTCAATGACGACGATGGTTGTTGACATATTCCTTTCGTATAAAACAAGATCTCAAGAGGGTAAAATCATAATAAAGCCAACAAGCTCAGAATGAACTGGCCTTTATCCCATGAGTTCACCGTTTCATGCTCAGAGGCCACAAGAACCATGCTCTTGAAAAACTGTATGGCATTCAAGCCATGAAAATCAAAACTTGGATTTCAAAATAGTGGATATTTTGTATAACAGTAAGTGAAGCAAGAACCATCGCCAGGCATGGGAAGACCCTCTGTTCTACAAATATACTTTTGTTGCTTAACACAGCATGGAGATGGAAGTCGTGTGTGTATATCTTGACTCGGTTGGTATGTAAAGAGTACTAATGTTGATAACGTGCTATGAAAACTATGATTTGGGACGAGAGAAAATAAGAAGAAGTGTTGATTTATATTCAAAAATGGTTATGAAATACAACAATTATAACCTATTTATAATAAGCCGTAGGAGGTTATTTTATAATAAAAAATATCCATATACAACGAAGTAAAAACTTACGTAACTATTAACGTCATCAATTTTTGTTCTTATTTATTTTACGCCATCATATGCATCGTGTTTGCGCAACATTAGTCGTGTTTATATCATTGCTATGCTTATCCACATATAGTATGACATAGATGTTTTAATATTTTTTTATTTTGTTTTTTTCATTTGTTCCTCTCTTTTGTATTTTAAAATTAAAGAATTCGTGTTTTCTAATCATTGGAGATGGATATTGGGCCTTGTAAATCTATGGTTTAACTAACCCAAAAAAGATAGAGCGTGGGCCTTAATGTGAAGCCCATGAAATACACTGAACAGTAGACGTATGTGGTGAATCCTGGCCTAGCTAATGGGCCTGGCTGGGTGGTTAGCTACAAGTTTAAACCCATCACCCTTCACGCTGGAGCTTTACCTTGCTATGAAGAAGGTAGGCATTCCTTTCAAAAAGGAGGAAAAAAAAAGGAAAGAGAAAAAGAAAACGGAAGAAAGGAGGCATTGTTCCACTTATGGAGCGTTAATTGCGACGTAATGTCGATTATTATCAAATTTTTAGATATGAATTACATTAAGAAAAATGATTAAGATATCAAATTTTTGTCATCCATTTTTGTCAATATGATAAGAGATTTGCTACTTACTTCCCTTCCCCAAACCTCACCCCCTATATAAATGAAAAGGAATAATAAAAGAAATAATTAAAGAGGGATGAGGTGGGGGTGGTGATTAGCACCTGATGAAGAGAGTTCGTCGGTCGGACCATTAATATTGCTTAGGGAGTTCAAACTATTTCAACCTACTAATTAGGCTGCCAAAGTGACCGGTTAAGGACTATAACAACCACAGGGCCAAAAGAAATAGGGACCACTTTTCCTCTTCGGACTCTGATCAAATCCAAAACTTTGTCGATACTATTTAGAGAGTATTCTTGTAGGTATCTATAATCTCTTCCTTAGGATCGGATCTGTGGCTCAAACCTATTTGTTATACACAGAGTTGACAAGGTGCGTAAAATATACGAAGCTATCTTCTTTCACACAAGACAATCCTATCTAAAAAGGGCAGTTTATAACTATAATTGGGAGTTTATTGGTGCTACAACAGTGTTAGTTGTTTATCTTGTATGATTGTCTTCATGTATTATAATAGAAATAAAACCACGTTGGAAACCGTCATTTATTCTTCTTTTTTTTCCGTTAGATCAAGATAACTACTGCCGAGAAACATGAGACCCATAAAAATCAATGACCGAATATGAAAATTTATGGACTGTTACATAAAAGTGGTTGTCGTTATCTTTAGAAATAATAATCAGATAAACTTAATGTTAGGCTTTTGCACTGCAAGCAGCAAAATATATTATAGTATTTAGCGACTTTATAGTTTCTTTGTATTTAGCAACTTTATTAATATCAACTCTCCTCACAAATGGCTTATGATACATCAATTCTTTTCTTATCTTTTCTATGCGTATAAACAACGCACCTCCCCTTTGCTTTTTCACTCCCAAAGCCATGACCAAAAGTAACAACACTTAGCACAATTAGAAATTGCACTGCAATTTGTATGTCACCTCATAAAAACTCATTCAAATCTCAGGCTTGATTAGAGGTGCGATCATGGATTTTGATGCGAAAACCGGAGATGCATCTAGGAGCCATTCAACTAGTATGTGTGGATCATACAGGCAAATGAAGTGGTATTGTACGATACTCTATTTGATACGTGGATAGTGATTATGAATAAAAATGGATTATATGGATAAATGAACTGCAGAGCGATTGTAAGAATAGATTATATGGACAAATCAATTACAGAGCGATTGTATGAATGGATTATATGGATAAATAAATTATTGATTAGGATTTTGTTTGTATAGAGTCATGACCAAAAAATGGAAGCTTGTATTTTATCAGATTTTGTTCTGAATGTGTTATGGTTTGTTGTTTTTTATTAGATTTTGTTCAAACATTATATTTCATTTTTGTACAGATACTCTATTTTGATTTTATTCGATTTTATTCAGACGTTTTGTTTTGTCATTCCGACGCTCTGTTTTAATACTTTGTCATCCCGACACTCTGTTGTTATGAGTTTGAGTTCGTATGTGATATACATTCGTGTATTATTTGATTTAGTATCGATGAGAGCAATTTCATGAATATTTAGTGCTCTTGATGAGTTAAAAGTTGAATGCACACAAGGTATTCAATAAAATTACATATTTATAATTTTCATGCTATTGAGCATCGTTTCATTTATCAAAGGGTCGTATTAATATTGCGATTAATGTTGTTATTGTTTGGATGTTTTTTTATCAATCATAAGTTGTCTCTTTCAACACAATCAGAAGAAGATTTTTGTTTTAGATTTTTTTAAGACTCACTCTATTTTTATTTTTCTTAAGGCATTCTGTTTCATTTTGTTCAGACGCTCTGTTTGTTTGTTGTTTAGAAACAGAGCGTCTGTGTTTTCAGAAACAGAACGCCTATGTTATTTGGAAACAAAGCGCCTGTGTTTTTCAAAAATAGAGCGCCTTGGTTATTTTCAAACAGAGCGTCTATGTTATTTCTGAAACAGAGCGCCTACGTATATTTTCTTGAGGTGCTCTCTTTTGTTTTGTTAGCTGTTTCATTTTTTGTTCAAACACTATGTTTTGATTTTTTTCAGACGTTCTATTTCATTTTTATTCAAGCACTCTATTTTGATTTTGTTTAAGCGCTTTATTTCATTTTGTTCAGGCGCTTTGTTTCATTTTTGCTCATGTGCTCTGTTTCATTTTCTTTGGACGTTCTGTTTCAATTTTTATAGTCACCCTGTTTCATTTAAACCTGTCATCCTATTTCATTTAAACAGAACATCTGAACAAGCAAAACAAAACGGCAGAAGAAGAAAAAATCAGCTAACAGAGAACGACTAGAAACAACTCATATCCGAAGTAAAATTTGTGATCAACATTTACCCGTTCACGAGGGAGAGTGTGCTTCTTTGATGTTAATCATACAAATACGAATTAGTTAGTGATTAAACTAATACTAATCAATAGTAGGTGCAAATTAGTAAGAGACATGCCAACAGTCCATGAATCTGATGGGATTAGATTTAATCAAGGAGTAAAACATAATCAATGAAAGGGGAGAATCTTGTTCTGTTATAATTTGTCTTGCTATTCGAATCCACGCACACACACAAAACCACACTCCCCTTCTCTCTTCGTTCTCTAACACCATGACATACCTCTTTGTGATCGAAACGGACATGGGCGAAAGTGATTGCGGCCGCAGATTAAGGATTCAACGAAGAGGGTTGATACGTGATGGAGGAATGAAAGGGACGACGATTAAGGTTTTGACAGAGAAGGTGGTTGCGTGGTGACGGAGGAGAAGTTAGGGTTGGTTTTTCGATGTGTGGCTACGACTGGTTGATCATAACGATTGAGGTGAAGAGGCTGCGGTGCTGGAGAGGGTGGCGTGATGGTGGTGGCAGGGGTGGAGGTGGTGGTGTTCGGTGGCAGAGGAATGCTGGTGGTGGTGATGGAGGGAGAAGAAGAAGATGAGAATTTTATATGTTTGTGGAATTAAAACTCCATGTGTATCTTTTTGGTTTTTTTTTCAAGTTTTTATATTTTTGGGAGATTTTTTCTTATTAGATTAAAATTTGATATAGGAATAATTTTAGATAGATAAAATAAAAAATTAATTCAATATGCACCCTTTTAAAATCCTTCTAAAAAAATTTCAGTAATAACTTATACTATTCCCATGTGAATATATATATTGAATCTAATATGTTTATTAAACTTGAATGTATTTTATTGAATTGACTGACATTATTGCTTTGAGAATAAAAGTAGGAACTTGTTTATCATTCAAATTAGGACAAATGACCTAGACATACAAAAATTCAAGAATATTTACAAAAATATACACACGAAATAAGAATTTCGAAAAACTACAATTTCAAACCCACATCGCAATCGTACTCTTCTCCCTCTCCTCTGCCTCTTCCTCTCCTCCACATCCGCCCTCCACCGCCACCCGTTGCCTCAACCACCTCTCCCTCTTCCTCTCCTCTTCCACCTCACTTGACACTATCATCTATCACCTCCCCAAATCATCCCAAAACCCTAGAAATCAAATCGAATCCCATCGATCTCAATGCAATAGTTCGAATTTGACAAGATGAAGTGTGAATTATCATTCGTGTTGAGCTCCCGATCTCAGATCTTGGACTCTATCGGCCAAACCATGGAGACGTCGACGACGACGACGGTAGAGGTGAAGTGAGCAGGGAGCAATCTACTTCTTACTCTTCCTTCATGATCTAGTGAGATTTCCTTCATTTGCTTTTCTTTACCAATCGATGTCATGGTGTCCAAAACATGTATCCTTTTCACCTTTCTAACCAGTTGTTGGTATCTTGGTTTTGCTGATGTTGTTGCTCAGCTGATGATGTCTCTCGGAAGAGGGCAAAGAACGGGTGGTGATGGAGGTGGATGAGTGTTTGGTGATTGAGATTAAGGAGCCGAAGATCGTGAGCAGCGCGTGCAATGGGGTAAGGGTCGCTGATCATGGACGGAATCATAGCATAGGGAGCAGCGAGAATGACGAGGTAAAGGTCAACGATGCATTTGTGAGATGATCAACGATGGAGTTCCTGCTTGTTTTCTTGCTCATTTGCTTCAACTACAACTACCTGATGCATTGGCAGCCTTTAGGGAAATATATAGAATAGAATATCTCTTTTATAATCAAGAAAATGAAGTACTCCGACACCCTTGAAATATGACATACCTATAAGGCTCGGACTCACTGAAGGATGACTTCTATCTTGTGCAATGATCAACGATGAAGTTCCTGGTAGTGATAAGAGATATACAAGTAGAAGCTAATGTTTTGGTTTTATTGTGTATAGTGTATACTTATTTCATTTAAACTTGTCATTTTACTTCAAAAATAACATAGACGCTCTGTTTCTAAAAACATAGACTCTCTGTTTCAAAATAAGAAAGACATTCTGTTTTATTTATTCATGCACTCTGTTTCATTTATTCTGTTCTTTTACTATCACTTTATTTTTTGATTTGGTTTGATTAGTGTTGATTGCTTCTCGTGATTGCAATTATAATCGATTTCATTTGGGGTTTGTTAATGATGATTTTGCCGTTCTGTTTCATTTGTACATGCACTCTATTTCGTTTGTACATGCGCTCTGTTTCATTTGTTCATGCATTCTATTTCATTTTTGTACTGACGCTCTGTTTCATTTATTCATGCGCTCTGTTTCATTTATTCACGTGTTCTATTTCATTTATTATGTTTTTTTTTTTACTGTTGCTTTGTTTTTTTGATTTGGTTTGATTAGTGCTGATTGCTTCGTGATTGCAATTGATAATTGATTTCATTTGGGGTTTGTTAATGATGATTTTGTCTCTCTGTTTCCTTTGTACATACACTCTATTTCGTTTGTACATACGCTCCGTTCCATTTGTTCATATGCTATGTTTCATTTGTTAATGCGCTCTGTTTCATTTTGTACTGACACTCTGTTTTATATTATACTGATGTTCTATTTTATTTTTGTATTGACGCTCTGTTTCATTTTGTACAGATGCTCTGTTTTTATTTTTTATCATGCGCTCTTTTTTGATTTTATTCAGACACTCTATTTCATATTCCAACGACGTGGTCAGATTCCGATGAAAATTCCGATGATGTTTTAGATTGCGACAGCGGTGGCCACATTCCGGCTAGATTCCGACTGTGGTGGTCAGATTTCGGCTAAGATTCTGGCCAGATTGCAACGACAGTGTCAGATTCCGATGAAGATTCCAACGACTGTTGGGTTATGGTAAGGATTGGGGTGGAGATGAGAATAGGGTCAGGGATTTAAATGAGATGGATGAATAGTATGTTTTTTAAATTTAGATTCATTGTGTATCTTTTTAGTATTTCAAGTTTTTATATATTTAGGTAATTCACCCTTCAAATTAAAAAAAATTATAATATATAAATAATTTTCTGGGTATTTTAAAAAATATTTCTTTGGAGATGGTTAGATTTACATTATCAAAATTATTCCTATGCAATTTTTTGGTTTAGAGGAAAAAATGGCAAATTGCATTATTTGAAAAATTTATATCTAATACATGAAAAAATGGCATTTAACCCCCTTGAATTATTGAACCATCACAGGGGATCTCCATAAAGTTTAAAAATAAGTATTTCTCTCTTATATATTCAGAAAAAATTGTATTTTTTTCTCATGAAACCACATTAAACGCAGTTCGTAAGGGAGTTAGCTTCATATTCATGGCCAACTACTAAAAAATTTTGTAATATTTTGATAAAAAATGATATTTATATAAGTTGATAAGGAATCATTTGTATATTTTTTAAATTTAGGGGAGTCATCTGCTTATTTTTAAAATTGAGAGGAGTCATCTGTCACTCTCGAATAGTTTAGAGAAATTTTATGCATTTTTTTTCCATAATACATAAACGTAAAGATGTTATAGAAAGGGGACGCTTGTCCAACATTAGAAAGAAAGTATACTAATTTGTTCATTTTTAAAATTTAGGGGGTTTATGTGTCATGCAAGGAAGGTTATTTTTCCTATTTTGAAAACCAAATTATATTTCGTTGTCCACTTTCAAAACTGAGAGTGGTTATATATCTTTTTTTGAAAACCCTAGAGGACTTAGAGAAATTTATCCTTATTTTTATATGAATGAATGTTTAATCGTCTCGATATCTATTTGACATGAAAATAAATAATTGTTAATATTATCACTGATGTGGGGTGAATAGTTTACCTTGCGTAAAACTTGATCGTTTCATCATTACGATTAAAATTTGACTCGACAAATCCCTATTATTTTAACGCTGTGTTCTTTTTATGGGAGGATAGAGTATTTTTCTTTCTTTTAAAAAGAAAAGTGCATTTAATAACTTTTCACCCTTTTGCACATGACCTCCTTAACTTCAAAAATAACATGACTCCTTATTTTCGCCCTTATCAGGGGGTTTTATTGTCAAAAAAATATAACTTGTTCATGGATTAATATGTTAAATTTATGAAATTATTCAAAATATAGAAGGTCATATACCTATTGCCAAACTTCGAGTAATTAAGTACAAAAAGTCGAAAATACAAAAATCTAAAATACTCTTTTCTCTTTTTAAAATTTTTCTTTTTTAATACAATATGGCTTTGGGTGATGGTGGTGGTCCAAACTCAAAGTCCTTATCCTTTTGGTCCATGACCACTTAGTGTGGCCAATTTATTGGCTTTGTTTCCTTTAATCATTAATTCTCCTCCTAAAAATCTAAAGACAAATTATACAAAATTGTTAATGAAAGTTTCCTTATGTTTTAGTATCTATATGATTCATGAAATATAAACAATGATTGTATAAACTGTATATCATACATATGTGAACTGTAATTTTATATATATAAACTGTCAAAATTGGAATAGATATCAAAACGTAAGGAATTGTGACATCTCTTGTATGATGATGAGATTAATCAAAATTATTGAAAATATCACTCTTTATTTTATATTACTATCCGCTTAAGTAGCAATTGGTCTCATATTTTATAGAAAGGTTTAACTAAATGTTGTTTTGTATTGTTGGTCAAAACTGTGAAAATCGAAATTGGTAACAAAAATAGAAACCAATAATGAAAATTAAAATCAATTTATGAACCAATAATGAAATCAGTAATTACATGGGATCTTGAATACTGTATTCATATGAAATAGAAAACAATAACTGAAAATCATTTTGTTGTTGTTTTGTTTTCTAATTTTGTTTTATCCATTTTAGAAATAAGAATTAGAAATAAACATTTTTATTTCATCATCCAAAGAAACGAAAATAAAGAATCAAAAACAGAATACCAAACATGCCGTAATTGACTATGGATCAATCCACATATATTCTACGCTTTCTTAATTTATAGTATTTCAAAAATGTGACTCATCCTATGCTTCAAAGTTCCCAAATTTAAAAACATTTCACATTTTTGCCATAATCTATAAATATTAAAGAGGTTGGTCCTATAAATTACAGATGCTGAAATTCATACTATGTAGTGAAAAATATTCTCTTTATCCCACTATATTTTTATAATTTTATATAAAACAGAAAGAGTATAGTATATCCATGTAGAGAAAACCACGAGTTAAAACTTCAAACATAAACTACAATGCGACTTAAAACTTCAAACATAAACTACAATGAGACACCTAATGAATCAAATGTCTGATATCAGTGTTATTATTTAGAAGATAACAATACAAATATTATCCTGGGTTGTTTTAGTGGTGTTCGACTCAATCTTATTTTTGAAGGTCTTGGGTTCGAATCTCATTAGTCTCAAAATCCAGGTTGACCACGTCCGTTGACTTCGGTCAAAGTTTTACTTGATACAGATGAAGGAACGTCTTGTCACTATCCGAGGATTAGTCGAGATACGTGCGAACTGACGCGAACACTCTCATAAAAAAATAAAAAACAGAACAAATACTATCGATCACTCCATCATCTTCCAAAGTCTAAATGAGTTCATGGTCAAACAAGCACACACCACCCATGTCCTTTTCTTGGTTCCACAAGTACCTTTCCACTTTACCAAAATTGCCTCTCATTGGCTAAGATTAAACATTTGCCCTCCAAGGGCAATTCCCTTCTTTTAAATGTCTAATTTGTCACATTGATATCCTTTTCCTTCATTGTTGGCTACATATGTATAAATTTTTTAGTAGTTAGGAAGTTACGTTTTTAAATAGCATGTGAATTGAAAATTACTATACAAGTGGTTTGACACATGCATATTGTTGAAATGTCATTTTCAACAACATTTCATATTAGTGAAAAATCCATTTCAGCTTATTAGCAATCGTAATTGTGTGGGAACTAAAATGACATGATTAGTGAGTTAAGAAATATTGGAAAAAGAAAGAACATCAGGGACAATCATTTCAAAGGTTTTTTAGCTATAAAGGATATAATATATAGAAAAAAAGTTAATGATGTGTATTGTATCTATCATAAAAGAGATGATTTAGTATTTTAATGTGTAATGTTGGTCAAATGTTATATTTTGCATATATTTATGACGGGTTTAGTAAAAAACTATTATATTTAATATGGGTCATATAATATATATGTAGATCATAATAAGTACTCTAAGAGTTTTTCAACACAACTAAACAGAACCTTTGTTGTCTTATATAATTCTAGTTAGAGAAAGATGAGCTTGCTTCGTACTCTAAAGAGTACAATTGAAACAGTTCAACGTAGCTATGACAACTTCAAAGCATGAGCAGGAGGATAATTTTTTCCACCCCAAAGCGAAAAAGAGTTTGATTAGAGCTGTACTCGGGTCGGACAATTCTTCTTCCAGAGGTTTGAACCCGAGTCCGTGAAATCCAACCGAACCGACCAAGTATTCTCGAGCCGAACTCAGGTGAAATTCGGGTTCGTGAAACCCAACAAGTAGGTTCATGATATACGTGAGATCGACTCGAAAAGTTTACGAACAGTTCAATCAGAGATCGACTCGAGACGGAGTCGAATGGGTTCGATATATTTATAATTTTTGATCATATTTATGTATTTTTAGATGGTTATGATTTCTAATTTTTTATAATAATAATATGAATAATATAATATACTTTATATTTATTTATTTATTTATTTTTTGTTTATAATTATAATTGAATCATTAAAATAATATGATATTTAATTAGTCAAATTGTATTAAATATTAAAAAATTGAGTTCAAGTCCGAGTTCGATGAGTCAGGTAAACTTGAGTTTGACCCGAGAAGTAATCGCGATTCCACGAGTTCCAAGCCGAGTTGAAATCGGCTTGTTTTTGAGCTCGATTTCAAGTAAAACTCGATTCGAGATAAATAGTAAAAGTTTGAGTTAGAGTTAGAGTTCGAAAACACCAACTCGACCCGACTTGTGTACCGCTCTAAGTTTGATTGATAAATGTGTGTCATATCACGCATAAAACTAGATGAGTAAAGGAGAAATAGATTTTATGTTGGATACTTAATGAAGAACATTTCAAAACTCTCTTGATAAAATTTTGTGTTTTCAAGTCATTTGAGTTTGAATTATGATGTTTATTAACCTTTAATATTAGTTTTTAAGTGTGTTTAACAGATTTGAGTTGTTTTTATGGTGTTTTCAACTTTATTATTTTTTGGACCGTCCCAAAATAAATAAAACCTTTTCATTTTTGATAATTTTTTAATATAGAAAAATATCATATCAATCTAATCTGCTACACTATATGCATTTACTCCTAACTGCTACATTAAACTGCATTATCATTATGAAAATATTCTTTCTTTTTCAAAATATATATAAATTTAATATATATATAAATTTTTATATTGGATCAAAATATTCGATTAATATGAGACGGAGGGAGTAGCATTTTTTTATTTTTTTTTAAGAGACATGGCCATCTTGAGCTATGTTCATGGACAATGATACTTCCTGTCTCATGGAAGGAGTTGAAAATGATGGAATTTGGAATGAACTCAATATTATCATAAAGATAGGAAAATATTTCAGTGGACCCATCATGTCTACATTTTTCACTCTCTCTGAGGACTCGCCCATAGGTGTAACGTTGAAAATCAACTTGATAAACGAATTAAGATAATTCGTAGTGATAGATGTGGAGAATATTAAACGTCGTCTTTTGATAAATTCTGTTTTGAAATTGGAAGTATTCATCAAACGAATGCTCCTTACTCACCACAATCTATCGGAGTCACTAAACATAAAAATCATACTCTAAAAAAAATGATGAATGTGATGTCAATAAATTTTAGGTTGTTTCAGAATTTGTGGGGGAAGCTATACTTACAACAATTCATATTTTAAACAAAATATCCCAAAAAAAGATAAATGAAACATATGGATCTCTACGTCCTTACATTCCATTTCGGATTATGAATAGGCGTAATCGAACCCGATTTTTACACATGTCTCCTTATTTTAGGGCGGTTGGAGTATTAAGGGGGGGAACTATGAGGGATCCCGATATTTGGAGTTACGAAGGTATGGCTGACGCACATATTGTGTTTTCAGTTTTGTGCTTCTTGACAGCTATTTGGTATTGGGTGTATTCAGATCTAGAAATCTTTTGTTATGAACGTGGTCGATAATCTTAATTGAGTAAATATGTCAGCTGTACAATGACAGTTTTGGGTTTGAGTCCCGAGCAAGCCCTTATCGTATCGAAATTGATTAATAATGAATTCGAATATGTATGATAAGCGTAATTGAGATTCTTGGGGAGTTATACATAAGTATATTGATAAGACCATTCATTATTTCTTGAAGCTCGATCTCTCCCCCGGATGAACCATACAGCCAAGAGACAGCATGAACCAGTAGAAGAGTTTGTCCCACCCATGAGTCAATCTTTCATAGTAGCCTCATAAAATCGTACATCTTTCTAGATATATCTAGATGTAGGAGCATAAATTGAAACATTCTCTAGCTACAAAGCAAAGATAGTCATTAAATTGTTAGCAACGCATAAAAACATTCTTCCTAGAGTAGCTGTTAATACGAATAAGAGAAACTCTGTTATAGCGATTTCTGTCCATTCAATGTACTCTACTGATAGAGGAATACATAGAGTTGAACATAGTGAAATAAGAAATGAAAAGATTTTGTTCTTCGTTAGGTTCTTCTCTCCAGCGGAACAACAGGGCCATGATGCTCATTACTAAACTTGTTGAAGAGATGAAATAGAACCAAGATATCTCTTTTTGATCAGAGGCTGTGAATCGATCATCAGAAGAAGAATTAGGCGATGTATTCAGGAAAAAGAAAACTTCCATCAAATAGAAGCAAATGAATCTCATAAAGATTCTTGTAACGTCGTGAAAACTTTACACGCCAGATCATGAATTAGTAACTGCATCCAATCTCCAAAAAGATCCCAATTCTTTTTTTTTTTTTTTTTGAAATGGAATATTTATGGACTCTCCATGAATAGGATCAAACCTTAGTCAATGGTATTTCCACGAGATTCCTTTTTCTTATTCTTAAGCTAGTCCCTGAGAGAGCATAATTAATCCATGATTTATCTTTCTTTGTTTCTTTTTCGTTGCCTTGAGACTACTACTTGGATCTGGAATCTCCATGCTGATGCTCACGATTTCGATAGCCATACCAACGATTTGGAGGAGATATCTCAAAAGATATTTAGTGCCCATTTCGGCCAACTTTCCCTCATCTTCCTTTGCCTGAGTGGGATGTATGTCCACGGTGCTCACCTTTCCAATTATGAAGCATGGCTAAGTGATCCTACTCACATTGGCCCTAGTGCCCAAGTGGTTTGGCCAGTGGCAAGATACGACTTCCCAGTCCAAGTTCCATCTCCAACTTTGGATGAAGAATACCAAGCAAAAGATGGACTAATTCAGGTACGGTCGAATCTTGATAGATCTTGTATCTTTTCTCACTGTTTTGTAAGAGTAAGGTCGAGAAATTGATTGTAAAACCTAAGAGTTATGAAAAGGTCATAAATTTTCCTACAATTACTTGAAAGTGTGGGGGTGCTTGACAAATATTGAGATACCTAAGCCAAAACAAGAAAAGATCGGTCCTAAAACTATTGATTGCATATTCACATGCAAGTAACAGTAGCGTAAATTGCTTTTTGGTTTACGAGTCAGAAAATTTTGAAGTGAGTGAAAGGATGATCATTGAATCAAGAAATGCGGTTCTCTTTGAAGACGTGTTCCCTTATAATGAAGGGAAGGAAGAGAGCTCTAATAAACGAGCTCGTGAACCTTCTAGTAGTTCTCCTCTAGTTAATGAAGAATCTAGAAGAAATAAAAGGTCCAGAACTACAAAAAAATTTCTACCAGATTTTCTAAAATACATATTGGAAAATGAGTCAAGAACGCATAAGGAAACATTGTCAAGTCCAGAAGCTCAGCACTGAAAAGACGCAATTAATACTGAGATAGATTTCATAATGCAAAATCATACCTGGGAGCTGGTTGTTCTCCCACAAGGTAATAAAGCGTCAAGTTGCAAATAGATTCTTAAAATAAAATATGAGGCTGATGGAACTGTCGACAAGTACAAGGCCAGATTGATCGCAAAAGACTTTCGACAAAAATATGGCCTTGAATACTTCGACATGTTTTCTCCTGTGACGAGAATGACTTCCATCAGAATGCTCATTACTATTGTTATTGCAGCAATGCATAATCTTGAAATCCATCAAACGGATGTCAAGACGACATTACTAAATGGGGATTCGGAAGAGGAAATCTATACGGAACAACCAAAAGGATTTGTTGTTCTTTGATAAGATAACAAAGTGCGTCGACTCTTTAAATTACTGTATGAACGTATGCAAGCTCCAAAATAGTGGTTTGAAAAGTTTGATTGAACCATGTTGGTGACAAATAATAAGGAAGACACGTGTGTTTATGTCAAGACCACACCTAAAGCATATGTGATATTATGCTTGTATGTTGATGATATTCTAATCATGGACAATACTCATAATATTATTATGAATACAGCGAAAATATTGTAAAAATATTTTGTCATGAAAGATATGGGATTAGCAGATGTCATATTGGGGATAAGAATCTCCAAGACGTCTGATGGACTATGATACGAAGTCCACCAATGGATTACATTATACGAGATATCCAGCTGTATTAGAAGGATACAGTGATGCGAACTGGATATTTGACTCCCATGATACGAAGTCCACCAATGGATATGTGTTCGCACTTGGTGCTGGAGCTGTCTCTTGGAAATCCTCCAAACAAATATGTATAGCTCGATGCATGATGGAATCAGAGTTTATTGCAAGCGAAGAAGCCGAGATGCTTCGTGGCTTTCTCAAGGACATTCCATGTTGGACAAAGCTAATGCCTGCTATCATGATACATTGTGATAGTGCTTCTGTAATAGGATGAGATTAAAACAAGATGTCTAATGGAATGTCATAACATATACGTCGTAGTTATAAATCCATTACACAGTTAACCTCTAGCAGTGTGATTTCCATTGACTTTGTCTGGTCATGAGACAATTTTGCGGATCCGCTAACAAAAGGTTGGCCTAGAGAACTGTTATCGACATTGTCGAGAGGGATGGGACTAAAACCTGTGGAGAAGAAATCGTCGTAGTGGTAACTCAACTAGTTATGCTGGTTCAATAAGACAACTAACTACAAAGATTCGTTGTACCACGTGGAAGTTATCTCCTACCAATTCCAAGACACAAAAAATAATGCTACCTATAAAAAAAAGGGGTATAAGTTAAGGTAATGCTTTTATTGACTCTCATAGAGAATACGCAGGATACTAGTAAGTGGGTTAGATCACCTGTGTAAGTGTAAGAAAGTTAAACACTTATGAATCCGTGATCGGTCCAGAGCCAAAATAGACACAACAATGAGTACCTAAAGGTGCTAGGGAAGATTCTGTGTGAGTACAGTTGCCTTGGTTTACACTAAAGGGTGGACAGTTCAAGACATTGCATTCACTGACTGGTCGAGGAAACCCAATTGTATTTCACTAAGGAAGCTACAAAGCCGAAAGCTACCTCTCCTAATGTAGTATCCTACCGTTTGAACTCTCTCTGTGTCTACATGCACTAATTTTATTCACGTGAGGGATCGTTGAAAATCGATCCGTTTGATCGTGATTTTGAGCAAGTTCTGATCATCGGATTAGGATGATTTTGCATTCGTTGGAAACTACGTTCCAAGTAGATGATAGTAGTATGTTAAAATTCAAAAAATTATTTTGGATAAATGAGAAATCAATACCCAAAGTAGCTCATGTGAAGAGAAAAATGTTCATGTGGTGTCTGTAAACCACATTGGAATTTTTGTATGGAATGACATACCTTATAAGTATGTTGGTGAGAAATGGGGTTAGGGCCTCAAGGTAACCAATTTGATGTGAGGGAAGAGCCTAGATAAGGCTCACAACACACACACACACACGTGCACACGTATCGGCCCGGCCCGGCTCGGCTTGGTTTTGATCGGTCGGTCACAAGCGTGGGTCTATTAAATAGTATATTTTTATTTTAAGACTTCATAACATTTTTTGGACGTTGGACTGCTTACTATCTGTTGGGTTGGTTAATCTTGTTCAGAAGCGGTTAGACATGTCGTCCAATCTGTACGCGACACATGTCGTCGCTGTACTCTCTAGTTTAGCCTATATAAGCTGTGCATCAGACCCTGTTTCCATTATTCTAAAAATCATCCTGTTCTCTTCTGTTCTTCCTCTCTAGAAATGTTGAATTAAACACTTCTAGTTTCAGTGCATCTTTTGCATTACTAGTCGAGTCGAGAGGGTTCAAGACTTGGATTGGTACGATGTTCTTCTACATCGTAGTGCTACATCAAAGAGACCAAGGTCATTGTATCTTGAGAGACAATCGCCACAGATGCTTTGGCACAAGTGCAGGACGATAACGCCTTGCGTAATCCAGTCTGGTTTGCACACTGTTTTTATTTCTTACATTGTCTTTGTTTTGGTTTATGTTTCTGTGCTAACCTACTAACAATGATTTCATAACATAGAATTAAAATCAGATCTCATGCAATATTCACTCATTAACAAATCTGAAAATTATAGATCTATTTATCTCATGATCCCATTTGTTCAAACTACGTTAATCTATACATACGATACCACTACTCACTCATGATAGGATTGATCGAAGCATACATGATCACAACCGAAGACATCATCATCAAAACAAAGATTAAACAAAGTAAAAATATGATACTTGAATGATGAACGATGATCGGATAAATAATGATAAGAAATCCAGAGTCGCACTCCAATGAAATATCACCATGATCTGATCTTTGTCACAAGAAGAAAGTAGATCTAGTCTCACGTAGAAGAGGTGTGGAGAAAACTAATCTAAAATCTCTCCTCTGTCAAAATCTTAAAATACATGGGGCATTTATAGGAAATCCCCTAAAATTAGAAAATAACTGAAAATCTAACTTAAAATTTGAAAAGATATGAAATAGCAAAAAATCTAAACTAAAATCTGGAAAGCTGTCATGATTGTGACACATACAGCTGCTCAGTATAGGAAGTGTGGAAATTTGTCACGGTCGTGGCACACCTGGATGTCTTCTGTATAGCTTTTCCTCATGTTTCATGGTCGTGATGGTCACTGCCATGATCACGACAGCCTTTAAACACACTAAAGCAACTATGAAGCACCTCATAATGACCTCGTACTTCAAGATAATTATCCAACATGCTTGTTTAATGCCAGAAGTCACCAAAATGAACATCAACCCTCTTCAAATCATCTCACTAACACGTCCATCTTCAAATGCTCTTCTATCCATCTCTCATAAGTCATCAATTTATATCTTTTCGGCCCAATCTACGATAAAAACAAACAAACAACAGTATCCACGTCCTCGAGCAGAAACTAAACTAGAAAGGTAAAATAAACGACTCAAGGATGATAAACAAAATATTTAAATATAAGAAAACATGAGTGGTTTGACGCTCATGAAATTCCCCCAAGCTACACATTTCGTTGTCCCTAAGCATAAAGAACTAGACAAGAAGGGACAAGACTGACATAATATGTAACACACTTGTAACAAATTGATCAAGTGTCATAACTCTTGTTTCTCCATAAGCCAATTCATCGTTCCCCCTCGACGCACTTTGCATAAATCCATCCTCATATCACCGAACCATTACCTAAACAAAGCATCTCTCATCATACCCAAAATGATCGTGAGTATCATATCCAAACACTTATAATCATTGAACAGGAAAAGTGTCGACCTAAATAATACAACAAGCCTACATGAACAATATAAGATACACCCATTTATCCATTAAGAAGTAATGTGCATAAAAATCCAAAGTGGGCTAGGCAAAGATAAACAAAGTAGGATGAAAGGAGGTTAGCTTTTTGGCTATGTGGAGCTTGGTAAGAAAGGTTAGGAATCATGTAGAGTTAAGCAATGGATAATCTCATTCCCATTCCCCTTGAAAGGATTATGCTTTGTAAACACACCTCAAATATAAGAATCATAACTCACAAAAATTTGCTATTCTTTAGCGTTTTAAACAACTCTTTTTCCTTTCTCTCTTTTTATTTTTCAATTTCTTTTTTTTTTTTTCAATTTGCTTCTCAATGCAATAGTGGAAACACTCACGATGAGAAATGCTGAGCTTCAAGCTCAAGTAGATACATGGAATGGAAAGACCCTGAACTTGCAAAAGATGCTAAACATGGGTCAATCCTCACATGATAAGACAACATTAGGTTACAAGGACTGGTTGAATGATCTCTAACACTCAAAAGTGATTGATAATCTCATAACCAGTCAGAAAGAGATAAAGCAGACCTCTGCAAAAGTCTTGCAGAAGGGTAAAGCCTCTACTAAATAAGGAGAGCAGAGGAGTAAGGTTTCTACTGCTCAAACCCAAGGGTTAAATCCTTGAGCAAAGTACAGGCACGAACTGGTGCAGAACACCACAAGGTGCAGAAGGCCTGGATTCATAATGTTGAAACCAGTAAAAGGCCATACAGACCCCAGTATGCACCAAACTACTCAGTATGGAATAATACTTCCAATATTGCATAGAGAACATCACATCTGAAGCCCGTCTGCACATGCAGAATACAGCAGAAGAGGTGGAGAAACACTAGCAGACCACCTAAGACAATAAGACCAAGGGTCTACTGCTATACCTGTGGCAAACTTGGCCACAAGTCATTCGAATGTTGGACTCCAAGTGTGGATGCCCAAAACTAACAAGTAAGGACCCATACTTGTGGGTACCATGTACAAGCTTTCAATGCTTTATTACAGGAACAACAGGGTGGAACACGGTACCTGGACAGTGGATGTTCTGGGCACATGACAGGGAACAAAAGCATTCTGAAGGATTACAAAAAAGAAGATGGACCCCTAGTCATCTTTGGGGGAGACAAAGCAGGTAAAACCAAAGGTCATGGAACCCTTGGTACAGATTCCTTAATCTTTCGAGATGTAGCTTATGTTAAAGGTTTAGAACATAACCTACTTTCTATTAGCCAATTATGTGACAAAAATTATGATGTCTCTTTTACTAATGATTCATGTCAAGTAAGAGACAAAGTCATAAAAAAGTCAAACTGATAGGAACTAGGAACGGAAATATTTATGCAGTAGACTTCAATTCATCTCATTCAGCACAAATTACATGTTATTATACAAAAGGTGCTGAAGATGCAAATTGGCTATGGCATAAGAGATTAGCACACTTGAACTTCAAAACCATAGCTAAGTTATCCTCTGAAAACCTGGTGAGAGGACTTCCTCAAATCAAGTTCAAAAAGGATAAGCTGTGTTGACCATGTCAAGAGGGAAAGCAGACTGGGCCAAGTTTCAAACCTAAACTCATCAGTATCAGTTAAGGTATTAGAACTAGTCCACATGGATCTTTTTGGCCCAGTAGAAGTAGAAAGTTTGAATAGAAAGAAATATACCCTAGTTATTGTAGATGATTATTCAAGATATGCATGGGTAATGTTCTTGCACAAAAAGAGTAAAACTTGCAATCTGCTAACTAGATTTTTAAGGCAAGTTCAAAACGAGAAGGGAACTAAAATAATCACAATTAGAAGTGATCATGGCACTGAATTTGATCAGACAGGAGTAGATGTTTACCACAATGACCATGACATTAAATATAACTTTTCAGCACCTAGAACACCTCAACAAAATGGTGTGGTAGAAAAGAAAAATAGGACACTCTAAGAAGTTGCTAGAACAATTCTTGCTGATGCTAATTTATCAAAAAGCTTCCGGGAAGAAGCGATAAACACTACATGCTATGTTCAAAATAGGTGTCTCATATATAAGTTGCACAAGAAGACTCCCTATGAACTGTGAAAAGGAAAGATACCAAGTGTCTAATACTTTAATGCCTTTGGATGCAAATGCTATATACATAACAATGATAACTATCATCTAGAAAAATTTGACCCTAAGACAGACGAGGGAATCTTTTTAGGGTACTCCACAACAAATAAAGCCTTTAGAGTATGTAACAAGAAAACATAAATAGTTGAGGAGTCACTTCATGTGTCTTTTGATAAATCTGAAATATCCATGCGTGATGCTAATGTCTTTGATGAGTAATGTGCATGCATAGATGATGAACAGGATGTAGACAAGAGCTCTAAAGATGCAGAAGGACCGGAACAATCTCTGAGAGACATGAAATGTCCCAAAGTGGTATGCTTGAAGTCGAGCTTTTCGATGTTTGGGGTATAGATTTCATGGGTCCTTTTCCTAAGTCTTGTGAAAATGAGTACATTCTTGTTGCTATGGATCATGTATCAAAATAGATTGAGGCTATCGTTTCCCCTACAAATGATTCCAAGATGGTACTCAAATTCATGAAAAAACACATTTTGACTAGGTTCGGGACTCCACACACACTTATAAGCGATGGAGGGACACATTTTTGCAATAAATGGTTAGATGTGTTGCTTTCCAAGTATGGGGTGAAACATAAGGTTGTAACACCTTATCATCCCCAAACTTCTGGTCAAGTCGAAATACCTAAGCGAGAATTGAAACAAATTTGGAAGAAAACGGTAATTCTGCATGCAAAGATTGGGCCATAAAGCTGGACGATGTGTTGTGCTTATAGGATAGCTTACAAAACACCAAGGGGAACTTCACCATATAAACTAGTGTTTGGTAAGGCATGTCATCTTCCTTTAGAGTTGGAACATCATGCATATTGGGAAACCAAATATCTTAACTTCGACTTGAAAAATGTAAAAGGGAAACGTTTTCTCTAATTGCATGAATTGGAGGAATTTCGTCACGATGCTTATGAGAATGCAAAATATATAAACAACGAACAAAGCTTTGGCATGACAAGAGAATTTTGCACAGGGAGTTTTCTATCGGGGATAGCGTTTTGCTATTCAATTCCCGTTTGAGATTATTTCCTGGTAAATTGGAATCATGTTGGTTTGGCCCTTTTACCGTTACTCATGTTTTTCCACAAGAAGCAATTGAAATTGAAGGCTCACTAGGGAAATTCAAAGTGAATGGTAAGAGATTAAAGGCCTATGCTGATGGAGGAAAGGAAAAATTGGCCTCGTTGGTGTTGTACGACGCTTGAGAATATTGGCCTAGCTAAAGACATAAAACTAAGCGCTGCTTGGGAGGCAACCCGTGTTATTTCCATTTAAGTGTGTGTTTCTTAGTGTGTTTTAGAGTAGTGTAAACTCCATATGTGAATTCCTCACTTTGCGTTATTTTTCTTGCATAACTATCTATCTTATATAGGTTTAACTATATTTGTAATTTAGGTAATAGATCCTGTTAGTAATCAAGGGTTGCAGCTTCAATAAGCTTACAAGCTACTCGAGGATGAAAATCAAAGGCTTCGAGAGGAGCTGACAAAAGTCAAAGAGGACTTGAGGCAGAGTTTGCAAAGCATTTGTCTAAAGAAACGTGTAAAAAGAGGAAAAGTACCGGTTATGTCTGTGCCACTTGTGAAGCTTCATGTTCATTGGTTACCACATGAATTGTATGCATGAAATAGAACTATTGTTGATGTTGATGAAACCTCTCCACAGGGTTTTCTCATGACAAGCATTGCATTTTATGAGTATTCGGATGACAGGCTGAGTTATTTTTTTTCTCTTCTTTTATATATTCTCTTTAATTTTGTTGTGTTGTTCATGTTTTGCAGATATTTGATAGATTAAGTGTCGGGGAGCGATTGCTTATCGCGATTCAGATCTTGTTTCATCCATTTTCCATACGAAGTTAAGTGTCCCATGCTTCACTATTTTCTCTTTCTACCTGTATTCTCTTGTGGTTTTCTATTCTCTTGTTGCGTTTTTTACGTAATATTATTTCAATGATTGAACCCCCTAGGAAAAGGGGTGTGTCGCGTTGTTTTGTAAATTGTTTTACAAAAAAAAAAAAAAAAAAACAAAAAACAATTAAAAAAAGAGATAACGAAAACAAGAAAAAATGTGAAATAAAAATGTAAAAAAAAGTGAAGAAAAAAACCGAAAAAAACACAAAC
This sequence comes from Drosera spatulata, assembly GCA_035668315.1. NCBI lineage: Eukaryota > Viridiplantae > Streptophyta > Magnoliopsida > Caryophyllales > Droseraceae > Drosera > Drosera spatulata. The sequence goes on along the minus strand of JAOVYX010007613.1, from coordinate 4,970 downwards.
AATGAAAAAAATTAGTTTTTTTTCTTTTGTTTTAATATTGACTATGTTAAATTATGCGTTATTGTTTGTAAATATGTACATATTTGTGTGTTGTAAATATATACATTTGTCCTTATTTTATTATCTTTTGTGTTAATAATTTCTGATTTGAGTGGTTTTGTTTTGTTTTAAAAAAGTCGTCTGTACATGACAGTTGCATTGCTTTGCAGTCTGACGCTTTTTAATGAGACTTGATACCTTAGATTTTGCTTAGATTTTATCTTTGTGTTTAGTTAAAATAATTAGTGAAACTCATCGAAGTCTTTCGTGCTTTAGGGTTTTTTCACTTTTCATTTCCTCTCCAAAAAGAAAAAAAAAAAAAGTAAACGAACACTAAAATGTATCCATGGTTGAAACTAGTATGTATGTACTTGGTTGGTATGCTGCTTGCCATGATTTTGTGGACTTTTCTCATGGCCAATGCGTTCAGTTTGACAGTCGGTTTCTTCCTGACCCCTGAAGAATTAGATCTTGTAGTGCAATTTATCATGATTTCACTTGCTTTGTTCTTAGGTGTAGCGTTGTTCATATTTTGTTCTACTCCATAGTATTGTGGTTAGAAGAGAGTGTCTATGTGATATTAATAAAGCTTTTATTACGTTTTGTACGGTGTGCTATTTTGAAAAATGTACATAAATTATAGTTCAAAACAAAATGTTTTTCCAAAAGTTCAAAAAAAAAAAAAAAAAACAAAAAAAGAGTTTGAATGAATATAAGGTTATAATGATCATGAAAGGTTAAGCATATTCCAAGTTGGAATTGACCTTTTATGGCCTTAGGTTGTGTTTGATTGTTTGAGAGACTTTATGAGACCTCTATCAAACCCACATTCTCTTTTTGAGCGTATGAGTGTCCACAAAATATTTGTCACTAAAAGGAACCCATATTGGGGTAATGGGTGATTAATATGATTACAAGCTTCTTCTCTTTATCAAATACGGACACTGTCTCCTTATGCTAACATGAAATTAGATAAGACACAGATTGGGTTGTGGAATCGTCTACTTCGTTCTATGGACTTCACAAAGACCAAGAAACTTTGTCCTTGAAAGAAAAAACTAACCATTTACCTATTTGTGGCCTTTTTCATACCAATGTTGATCTTGATTCCTTTCTTTCCTAATATTAAACACATTACGTCTTCAAAGCTTCTATATCTCAAGTATGGGAGTGTGTTATCTTATATATGAAGTTATGTTTGATATACACATGCAAACATAAGGAGGGATTTCATTGAAAAAACAAAAAGAAGTGGGAAAAAAAAAACAACAAAGGAAACAAGTTTATGAAAAGTAGCTCCGAAAATATACGGGTTACATGTTTCTTGAAAGATGGATGTCTAATGAGGTAGTTATAAACAAAGATTTTGAGATGAAGGTATAAACAAATATCTTTTTCAATGTCCTTGACCCAAATCCGCTACTTATATGCTCCTCAAAACTACAAGCCGACCAGTCGCTTTATTGAAATTTTCTTGCATAACCAAACTTGAGTCTTTGTGACATTCATGTCCGAGGATGGTAAGATGGAAAGATCGTTGTTGTATATGCCATGATAAGGAGATTTTGTTGTTTGCTGTGATAATGAGTTATGAGTTTACACGACTTCTTAATTGCTCATGAGCTCATGACGGTATCCTCTTTGGCAGTATTCATATTTCTTTATGAGAGACGTGAGAATAAGAGACACAATGTTAGGGCCATGATAAGGAAGTTCATATTGTCTTACGCAAACTGGTTCATGATCTATCATTGTCAAATATTCATTTACAAATTTTATTACATCATTCAATCTTTCTAAAATGTGATGTTACTTTCAAAAAAGAAAAATAAAAAAAAGTGTGTAGTTTTAAAACTGATGGATTTTGTGGGTATATCTTCTGAAAAACCTGATGAGACGTTACTCGTCTACTAGGCTGACATAGGGGTTTAAAGGGCTTGTTACATGCGCAAAATGCAACCGTGACTCCCTACGCTAGTGGCTTTTAAACTTCACATCTTCTTTCTTGTATTGCTCGGGACGATCAAAATGTTAGTGTTGGGGTGTGGAGGAGTTCCACTGGTCCAAACAGATCCATGTGGAGGAGTTCGAAAACTCTAGTGGATTCTATTGAGTTTACCGGTTTAAAGCTAGTTTCCGTCTGCTTACCCTCTTGACAAGATTTGCATAGTTTATCCTTTTTGAACTTGATTTGAGGTAAACCTCTCACTTGGTTATTCGAGGAAAGCCTTGCTATGGACTTGAAGTTTGGGTGCGCTCGTCTCTTATGCCACAACCAATTCATGTCCTCAGATTCATTTGTATAAAAACAAGTGATCTGTGTAGACTGAGACATTGAAGTCTACTGCATAAATATTTTCCTTTCTGCAACCTACCGGTTGACTTCTGATAGGTAACATTTATATCACTTATTTATGTTGTTTTACACTTGACTTAATGTGCGTTTTCGTGTATTCAAATAAATTTTCTTATCGTTTTAAGTTATTTTACTACTTTGATTAGTTGTTGGAGTGTTTTGAGTATTATTGCATGTGTTTGATATATGTTTTGTATTAAAACAAGTCATTTTCGAGTCATGTGATACTTTGTTGTTGAAATTTCCTGGTTACTGGTCTCACTTTATAAATAACGGTGCTCCTGACTCTAGTTGAGTTAAGCTATGAAATTTATATCATTGGAAACCTTTAAATGTCTTCTTTCTAGTGCACTTTAAATCACTTTAAACGGAGGTTTGTGTAAAGAGTTATGCTTATTTTTGTATAAGATGTTTTTCTCTTTTGTAAAATCGTGTTAAGTAATGTTTTGATTTTTACCTAGGTAATTCTCCATCTTTTGTAAAATATCATTGGCCTAATAATGTGATGATAGGTATCTTTGATATTTTGGTATATAATATGGCCATATTCTTTCTATTTTGTTGTATTACTAAATGTAATATTAATGAAAAAACAAAGTGATCATCTTGCACTCTTCGAATCAACTCAATCATGTATTATCTTTAATTGTGAAGATAGGGTCTTGTGATGATTTGAAACACGAATAATGTGTAAAAATGGATATATTTTCTTGTTAAAAGAGGGAGAGTCGTGCAAGTAAGGGAAAAGAGCAAGAAATCAGATCAATATATGTTAATAAAGAAGAAATAGCATAAAAGGGACTTACTACTCTATCTCTTCACAAGTCTTTGTTTTTATCTACTACTTTGTTTTGTCCATTGTTTTCGTTGTTCCTCTTAAGCAACCAGAGGAGAGGAGAAGGCTAGGAGCAAGGATTGCATACACTATTTCAAGGATTCATCAAGCTAAACTGGATCATACCGAGAAGGAGCCGGTCTTTCTAGAGACAACTTTGCACTTGAGTTTCTTCCTCGACTTGGATTGCTTTGGTTGTAACATCCCTTACACACTTGAAGCTACTATGTTGTTATCATGTTATAAAGTTTAATGAAATTATTGTGTTTTTAAGTTGTGTATTTGTCTATTTTTAAATTGACTTCGTATTTAAAACTAGTAATCATGTATAGTTCACTCTATAAGTTTAAGTGTATTTGTATCATTTTTGTCATGAGCTAAACCTCTTATACTCGGGATGATGATGAAGTTTTTCATGTGATTTAACCAATAATGAGTTAAATTGATAATGAAGTATGGTAATTTGCTGAAGAGTACGATCGTGTAACATGATAAACCAGAAGTTGCTGAACACGATGCAAGGTTCAAGATTAGCTGAAGTGTAAGGGCCGTGTAGGTTCGCATAGGCCCTGTCTGCCTGACATGAGCCATGCTTGACCACAGATCTACAACACTTATCTTTGCTATTATAAGGGAAAATTTGTTATTTTAGTTCCTATATAAATACCCACAACTCTCTATAGATTGGGGGAGTCTGTTTTACTTTAGTTTTGAGAGAGAGAAGAGAGCCATCGACTTCGTTCGAGATTGCTCTTCGATCATCGAGAGGACTACCAAGGACGATTGAGAGCTTCGCTTCGTTGAGCTTCATTAATCAAGGAGATCGTCTTCAACTATTTGTAGACCAATCTTCATTGGTCTAGGGTTTTATCTTTCCTAGTTTTTTTTTGTATCTGGTAATTATTTTCATCAACCTTTTGATGTATTCGATTCAACCCTCTAAATTCATATACTCGATGATTGGAACGTGTTCCAAACCTTGGTTTGACGAGATTTGGTCCAGAAATCAAGTTTTTATTACTTATTGTTTAGGCCTAAAAGATGTTTTTGAGCAAGCTCATTTGAGACTTAATTTTGATCAAAGATGGAGACTAGGAAGCGTAAATTGAGTGCAATGGGGACAAATAAAGGTCAAGCATCTTCTTCACGCAGCGAGGGTAATGATCTCTCCTTATAAATCTTCTACTACTTATTGTCCTCTTCGTAAAGAGAGAGTTGGGTTTTTCTCTAATCATTGAATGCAAGAAACGAGGTGGTTAGATATTGCCGATTGTAAGACGTTGGGAGTATGAGATGACATTGTTTTGAAGAGCAAGAATTTAGGATGGGATACACTCCTTACTAAGAGGTAAAAATCATTTTCTAATTTGAACATGGAGGTTTTATGCACATTGTGTGTTAACTTTAAGGATTTACCACCGATTGATCCTAATGAAGAGATCAAGTTTCGCCACAACTGTGTGACAAGAAAGATAACTATGGATTAATTTGCCTCAATGTATGGCTTAAGCTTGTGGGAGAGCGTATAATAGATAGTGATTTCAATGCTAGTGTAATGAATCGTTTTTGGTAAACCTTGACAGGAGAGGAGAAATTCACTAAAATGGCTAAAAGTTCACAGCTTAAAAATACTGTGATACGTGTTATGCATTGTGATGTGTATGAAATCACACATCATTTCGTTATTCTAAACGTTTGTTTTTATTCCCTTTACATTGTCTAAATTGCATTTTAAGTGTC
>JAOVYX010007602.1:0-35773 GCA_035668315.1 Drosera spatulata | reverse complement strand
AAGTTATGAGCGTAACGTTACGTCTCAAAACTTTGAAACGAGATTCGTTTCTTACTTTTAATTTATTACAAAGGAGAAAACGTGTATTTTTGTTACGTTTATTAATTTTCGAACTATTATTTGATCATAATTTTTACATTTATTTGGTCGTAATTTTCTGGGGCTTTACATAATACGAGTTTGAAATTCGGCAGTTTTTATGACCTTTGGCACGGTCCGTGCGTGTCAGGCACGACCCGTGTGCACGTCTTGCGACGGGCGAGTCAAAACCCATACCAGCTCAATTAAAATATGCCTACTTGGGGGATGAGAAAAATTTATCCATTATTTTTTAAAGCCAATTGATGAATTCCCAAGAGGAAGCTTTGGTCAAATGTTTTAAAACGGCACAAGACAGCAATTGTTTGGACAATAGCTGATATCAAAGGAATTAGTTCCTCCACTTGTATGCATCGAATTTTATTAGAAGACAATTCAAAACTGTCTCGTGAGACCGTTAAACAGGTCAATGTGGCAGATTCGTTTGTTTTATTTAAATTTCGAATTGGTTCTCTGGTTTTCTATAAATACCAGTGTATTTTATTTGTTTTGCATAGAGAGTTTTAAGGTCGTTTTTCAGAGGTTCGTTAGTCCATTCCACAAATCTAGGTTATAATTCTTTTGATTTCCTTACTTGTGGAGGTTGGATCAAGGTATAGGGTTTTGGATTTCATCATCTTGTCGTCGGATCTACGTTATTCGGTGTTGTATTGTCGTTCTTTCTCTGTTTATCTCCAAATTGTGGTTGTGATGATGCATGTTGATATGATGTATGTGATGATGATCATGATCATGAGTGAGTAGTCACTTTCTAGGGAAAGGTTAATGAAACTCTAGCTATATTGGATCATGAGATAAAGTAGATCACCTAAACCTCTTTAATATTCGTTGATTGCTGCATAAAATATGATCTTAGTCAATGATATGTTATGAAATTAATTAGTTTGACCACCTATTGATATTGTAACCTAACTATTAATCGCTTTAAGTGATTAAGTTGGTAGCAAATAACGTTCATGATTTAAGCTCATTGTCATGATGTTATGATTGATTGTATATGAACATGATAGTTTAAACTCGTTGCTATTAATGTTCATATTTGGTGTATTTTCTTACTTTGAATTTATTTATTTATTTATTTTTAGCATATACGAGCTTATCAGTATGTTAGAGATAATAGGTTAGATTAATTATACAAGGTCATTGGTAATTAATACTCTTGCAAATTTAATACTTTATGCCCAAGTATTGCAACCAAACCTTTCTAGAATAATGACACTATATGACATTCATCCATGATTGAACATAAAAAGGTGTAACGTAGTTAATCAACCTCATTACATTTTTATTATATAAACAAACACCTTAGTTCACATTCTCTACAAGTTTAGATTGCAGTTATTTAAATTCTGCTATTTAATTAGTTTAATTAATCAAAAATAATAACCCCTCCAAAGTCAGTACTTTTCACTAAGTTGGTAGAGTCTTGTCGTGATCATTGCAAGTCTAAATATTACACCAATCGTCCCTGTGGGTTCAATCCTTACTTTCACTATTGTAGTTAATTAGAATACGTCTACAGTATGAGTAAGCGTATAATTATTCTAATTTGACCGTCTTGCGATGGGTCACTTTCCAATATCATGAGTGAGTAGTTTGTTAGTAGGGAGAAATCATAATGACACGAAGTAAGAGGATTAGAAGATTTTTTTATTTATCTATTGAATTTGGATTGTTTTATATGAATGATGTCAAAGATTGGAAATTCACATAATTGATGCATGATTTCACTTAGATTGACCACCTAAATGACTTTATACATTGACTCTGACATGGTTAGCTTATGAATGCTTCTAAATTGATCACTTAGATGTATTGATAGGTTGATCTAGATAATGACTCAAACTATTTTGGTCATATAAAGTAGCAACTAAATAAGCTATAGACCAAGTTATTTTGCTATACTTTATATAGGACCTTTTGACATGTGAATGAGTAGATCAATCTATGATGCTATTTTGTTCATGTTTGGTATGTTACTTGATTGGTTCAATTATCTATTTTATGCATTCATCCTATCATGGTATATAGAATAGATGGTTAGTTTAATAATTCAAGCTATCTTATAATTAGAACACTAGTTAACGTGATTAAAGGTATCCCCTTTGTTCCAACCAAACTATTTATATACAAATCTATATAAATTCATTATCTTTAGCTTCGATAATTGATCCCTAAGTTGAGTGAAGTTATGAGAATCCTCCCTAGATTTATTTCCTTTAGTTACAACTCTGTTATCAATCTAGTGCAATTACCTTAGTTACTTAGTTTCTCTAGTTTAATCATTAGTATTATTTACTTCGGAATTTAATTACATTTACCCCACATTTATAAGTTTTATGTTAAATAGTTGACAAATCGTAACGATTATTAATAAGTATTACACTCCATCTCGTTGTGGGATCGATCATGCTCATTCTATCTACACTAATATTTTTAAGTGGGGACTAACCTTGACGCACAGACGGCAACGCACAAACACTTACAAATTTAGCACCTTCCAAAGTTCTTTGTATCTTGAGCTTGTTCAAATGGCGGCCTCATGCGTCTTTCCCTTTTACGACCCTTCATCTGAGATACAACCGGATATAGGAGTGTGTCATCTTCATCTACACCTTGGCTCGACTCTCGAGTGACTATATTCCCTTGTTCTTGTCGCGATACTCCATTGGTTTCCTCCTGAACGAACTTTGATACACACACACACACACACACACACACACACACACACACATCTTCTTTCTCTATTAGTACAATCGCATACTCGTATCCTTGTCTCGAACAAGATGATTGTATTGCCAAACCTTGAAAAGCTCAACAAAGATGGTTGTATTTCATTGTCTATGACTAAGCATAATCAACCTCATGTTGTGAAACATAAGAACTCCGTCCATCCACTCTGTTAGCATCTTTTTTTCATCAGTCGAGGATGAGATAATCAGGTATCTTCATCTTACAATTAATATCAAGAAAGCACAAAAGTTGTCGAAGACCATACCGGAGTGCTCGAACATCAAGCAAGCACAGCTGAGAAGTCTGTTTTCCTATCATGCGTCAATGTATATGTCCTTCGACCAACCTGCGGATCCAAAGCATTGGTCATCTTATACACATCAATGTCATCACACGTTGACTCCTTCTTCAACACATATTGACTCGTCTTTTGAAGCTCGATAGAAACCTGCCATAAATCTCCTTCGTATACACCTTCGCACCGTGAACTAAAGGAGAATTTAGTATCGTAATGCGACTTTTGTTGGCTGTTTCATAATCTGCTTTCCTTTCTCTCGAATACTGTTCCTCCAGCGTTTCTTGAGCTCTAACAATGAGGTCTTTCATGGTCGTGAAGTTGTTTACGTATGCTTCAAAGAAATGACTCATACCTTCGTTTTTGGAAGTTGTGATCATCCCGGTCGTGAAGTAACGATTTGAATATACCGGAATTTATTTTTCCTTAATCATGTACAAAGATCGCAACCATTCATGATTCGTCGACCCATACTGGATCAACAACTCTCTCTAACGTGCTTCAAACTCAACAATTATCAAGGATTTTATAACACAAGCCTAAAAATCACGTTTAAATGAGTCGGGATGACTCGAATAAACATGATGCAACTTTTCTGGATATTTTGAACTTATGTGCCAAGAACATAACGGATAATGAGTGTTCGGGAATATTTGAGCAACCGCATTACCCGTTATATCTTGGTCCGTAATGATTGTCTTCGAAACGTTGTTGTTCATCGCTTCCAACCATGTGCTAAACACCCATTAGAATGTTTCTTTGATCTCATCCCTGAGCAACGCAAAACCAAATAGAATGGAATGATAATGGTGAATGACATTGGTAAACGGAACGAAAGGCATTTAATATTTGTTCGTCTGATACATAGTATCGAACTTAACCTCATCTCCAAAACGATCATAAGCCATGCAAGATCTAGAGTGATATGTAAAATTATGTCGATTTTGTACTCCGTATCGAACTTAACCTCATCTCCAAAACGATAGAAAAAGTTCCACACACCTTCACTCTTTGGCTTCTTAAAATACTTTACCACAACCTACACATCTCCTATATTGTCATCTCGAACTCCCCTCAAATCTCAAAGCTCATTATGTGCCTCTCTCGGCAAAAGTGACATTATTGATACCTCTGCCCTGCGTGCAAAGCACATTCATCATTCTGCTAGCCCCGATATCCGATTCTTCCATTGGATAAATAAAAGTTCTCGTAATAGGAGTTGGTAGGAATGTGCGATCGCTCCAGTTGTATAGAAATTGATGAACAAAACATAGAAGTATTAACCATGATGTAGTTAGTGTGCTTAGGTTTGAAATTAGTTAGGAATCTGTAATCTAGGTTAGATGCTGGAGAGCAGACGGCCACAGATGGAGAGCATTGTAGGCCACCAGATGCAAACTACTGTAAAGAATTTTAGCAAGCCAGCTAAGACATGCATGAACTACAAAAGACTTACAAATGCTTTAGGATCTAGGATCAATTTTGCAGACAAGGACCAACACAACAATACATGATAGATTGCATCAGATCTGGGTGCACACAAGGTTGCAGTAGTGACTGGGTGCAAACGGGATCTCAACGGTACTGAGTGCAGACTGAGTTACAGCAGACTGGAGTGCAGTAGAGATGGTTGCTTTGGTTGGGGTAGAAGTCTGAGGATTAATCCCATCGAAGATTTGAGGTTCAGAGTGACATTACAAGGATCAGAAAAAGATGAGGTGTCAACATCAGTGAAGGATCACATGTGATAAGCTGTCACCATCAGGTCAAGTACAAAGTCACGGGTTCATTCCCTCAGTCTATAAAATGGGATCAAAGAGCTTAATGAATAGTATTATTGAACGAGAGATTGAACGTACAAAGTGTGCACAATCAATCTGAACTTAAAAACTGTGCAAGTGAGCTGAACTGAAGAACAGGAAGAAAAAGGGTTCCCTTCATTTGTCCAGAACAGCTGCATGTCATCGTGAAACGCTCATGGTTCCCTTCATTCTTATTAATAGCACGTATAAACGGTTCGTTCATGCACATTTCATAGCAACACATGATTCAAAAACGCACATATTGGAAACGAGATCATAACGAGCATAACACATCGGTTCTGGTTTGGTTACCTCAGTTTGTTTCGTCGATGTGCTCTCATGATTTAGCCTGCGGCCTCCTATTTTCTCCCGCACTTGTCGAGCTCCTCACCTCGTTGTCCTTCTGGCCTTGCAGTTTGTTGCCTCCAGCTTCTTGGTTCGTCGTGAGTTGTTGGTAGTGATGGATCTGGTGGTGAGTGGTGGGGGTGTTTGGCGCGGCTGTGGCTATGGGTTTGGTTTGTGGAGTTACACAGGGAGAAGGAAATGGAAATGAAGGAGATGAAGAGGAAGTGGGGAGGATGATGATATGATAAGGGATGATGCAGGGGAGGTGATTTGGTGAGGTGATGGTTGCAGGATTTGCGGGCTAGGAGGCGAGCATGCCTGGGAGATTCGACGGGCATGGCTTGTGAACAAGGAAGAGAAATATGGTGGAGGGAGTTTGAATGATTTAAATTCATTCCTCGTTTGATTTTTATCAGTCTATTTTTATCCATATTTGTTTTATTATTTTATCGAAAAATATGCCCGTAAATAGGCAAAATTATTTCTAACTTAATGACATTTGTTTCATTGTAAATTTCGAATATTTTCGGGATTGCATTTTATTATCCTAAACGCGTATATTACAACGTTATAACGTTACATTATATTTAATACGTACATCTATTTAAACACATACATTACATCGTTATAACGTTATGTTTAATACGTACATATATTTAAACACAGATGTGGAGAAAAGAAGAGTCGATATGTCAAAAAAGGATATGCTACTGCTTCAGAGAGAAATTTCAGTCAATACGATTCAATCCTTTTGTCCTTAAAACGTGGCAGGTCGAAGGCAAGGTTAATGCAAGGAGTTAGGAAATAATGTTTTTCTGTTCAGCTTCAGTGCTGCCCAAGATATGGAAAGGGTGTTAAAGGGGAATCTGTGGCACTATGAAAACAATTTGCTTATGCTTACATGATACGACCGGAAGAAACATGTATCGGAGTATGAGTTCAATAGGATTCCTAAGAGGATCTAGCGCGATAATATCCAGCTGGGAGGACAAAATGAATTCTTTGCAATGGTGGTAGGCTGTAAAGTTGGTAAAGCAATGGAAATTGATGTGGATGAGTTGGGAAGAGGTAGGGGGTTAAGCTGAGGTTATGAGTTAATGTCAACATTCAGAATCCGCTAACAAGTGGGATGGATCTCACTGACATATGAGAGACTACCGAACTTCTGTTTCTGATGTGGGATCATTGGACATCGCATTCAGGACTGCCAGAAAAAAGTAGAGTGGACTGACGGTGAGAACCAGATGTGTAAAGAGGATCTCCAGTACGGCCCTTGGCTCCCTTCGCAACCACCTCTAAAGGGGTTATAGGATTCGTTGTGGTGAGTGAAGGTCTGTACATGGAAGGAGGGGACGATCAGGGTCAAACTTCATCAAAAGAATGCGATAAAACATCTGAATTTTTCGATAATCAGTTGCCGACGTCGAGGGTTGGAATTGGAGGGAAACTTTCTTCGGCTGAATGTTCAAATTTTCATGCCGTTGCAACCACTCCCCCAGAAAGACAAGTTAGTGGGATGGTGGGAAAGTATCAGATAGAAGGAAATAACAAGAATATTAACTTGCTGTGTAATGAGGATACTGAGTTATTTCCTAGAGATTTGAAATCTCACGCAACTGGCAACTGCCATATGGATGAACATGTGAATTTAAATACTGCCGGTGGGCCACCCAGAACCAATACTACAAATGAGTCAGGCTGGTAGGAAATAGGACCAGTACGCCTCACGCATGACAGTGAAGGGGATGAGGGTATGGGCCAAGGAAGGGTGCGCAAGTGGAAAAGGGAAGCCATGGAACTGAGGCCCATGGATTTCAATGAATCAATTCATGTGAATGTGGGACCCAAACGCAACGAGCGTGAAGGAGATCAGGATGACATGGCAAAGCGAAGGAAGTTCTATGTGGTGACATAAACTAATGAGCAGTCAGATGACGAGAAGGACATTATTATACAGGCGGCGTCCCCCGAAGGTTGGGGAGCTGCCTTCAATAAATGGCCTTATGCTGGAACTGCCAGGGGTTGAGGAACCCCTGAGAAGTCTATGTCCCCTTTTGGTTTTTCTCTTCGAAACCAGGTTAGGTCTGGATGAAGTGGATCAAATAAAATGGAGTACAAGTTTCAAGAATGGGGTTGCGAAGGCAGCCGAAGGGTGGAGTGAAGGACAAATATTACTTTGGAATGATGAAATTGATATTACACTGCAATACATGACAACTAATTACATTGATGTGGTGGTACAGGAACCAAACAAGGGCCCTAGGTGGAGATTCACTGGAGTATATGGGGAATCGAGAGCAGAGCAAGGATGGAAAACATGGGATGCATTACGGCGCTTCGCAGCTACGACAGGCTTACCATGGCTTGTGTGCGGAGACTTTAATGAGATTTTGTTCAACTCTGAAAAGCAAGGGGGAAGATGCCGAGATCAGATACAGATGGACGAGTTCACGACTGCATTAGATCACTGCCGCCTTCTTGATTTGGGATTCAGGGGACCGAGGTTAACATGGTGCAATGGGTTAGAGAATGCTTAGACCGAGCCGCGGGAAACCAAGACTTGATCAATGTCTTCCCTAGTTCAACAATAGTCGACCGAGTTTCAAGCGCCTCTGATCATCTTCCTGTCTACGTGGCCATTCGCTCGACATATTCCCCTCAAGGGCCAACACCTACACAAAAGGGGAATAGAATATTCAGACACGAAAACTGTTGGGATCATGAAGATGAGTGTTCAGCTGTAGTCAGAGCATCACGGGGAACAGAGGGATCAAGGGATCCAAACAATCCTATCCAGATGAAACTAAATAAGGTGAGGACAGCCCTTCAACAGTGGATCAATGGAAACTATTGCAATATGTGACGACAAATTAAGAAGAAACAGCCAGAGTTGGAATGAATACATAGGAAAGATGTTGATTTCAATGTCGACCAAGCTGATGTCGTCGAAAGGGACCTTGACGCCTTGCTGGAAGAGGAAGAATCGTACTGGTCACAAAGGGCTCGAGTGAACTGGTTATGTAAACGAGAGATTAAACATACAAAGTGTGCAAAATCAATCTGAATTCAAAAATTGTTCAAGTAAGCTGAATTGAAAAACAGGAAGAAGAAGGGTTCATTAGTCTGTACTGAAGAACAAAAGCTGCAGTAGAGTCCAATGAAGGATCTCTGAAAAGGGTTCTTCATCTTTGACAAGTTAGCTACCTTGTAAAGGGATTGTCTTATAAATCAAAAATAAGAAGATAGTGGACTCACCTCTTACATTGATTAAACCGGTCACCAAGGAAAGGCCGGAGTACACTCTTGATTATTAGTTGATAACCAGTGTCTGAATCAATATAAATCGTGTGTTCTTTATTTGCTAGGAATCAATCACAACAGCAAATAGAGACAAACTCTCAAAGTTTAAGTCTTTGCTGCAGACCTTCTCTGTAGTCTGCAAAGAACATCAGTGCATTGAAATCCATTATTCCGCTGCATTACACTGAAAAACTTAAAATAACCTATTCATCCTCCTCTAGGTTGTACTTGTGGATCTTACAATTGGTATCAGACCTTGACCTTCTAGACTTAACAGTTTTGAAAAGAAAAGATCATATCTTTTGATTTACTTCTGCAAAAAAGTTACTAACAATTTATTTTGTGAAGAAATTATGGCTCCTCCAAAGCTACCTAAATGCCCCAACAATGAAGAGCCACCAGCATGCTATTTTGACATATTCAATCACTGGAAGCTGAGGATGCTTGCACACCTGAATTCAGTTGATGAAAAAATACATGATGTGATCACAGATGGGCCATATATTCCAAAGATGTCAGATCCAATTGATGCATCCAGGAAAGCATACAAACCCAAGTCTCTCTGGACAAAAGAGGACTGGGATTTGGTGCTGGTGGACAGAAGAGTAAGAAATCAAATATTCAAAGCTCTTGATGATGATACGTTTGAAATAGTGGTTCATACAAGCACTACAAAGGAAGCATGAGACGCTCTACTACTCAGGAATGAAAGAACAAATGAAATCAGAGAAAACAAAAAGGACGTCCTGATGCAGGAGTATGATTGGGTCTCAATGAATCTGATGAAAACTTGATCAGCTTCTATGAGAGGTTCAATATACTCATCAACAATCTCAAAACTTTAGGGAAGATTTTTGATAACAAGGAAGTCAACCTGAAATTCATGAGATCACTTGGTGAGATTTGGGGGACAAAGACCACAACAATAAGGAAGTCCATGGACCTTGCCAAGATGTCCTTAGCACAACTGTATGGTGTGCTGCATACATACAACTTGCAAGTAGAGCAGAAGAGACAGATTGATGAGGCTAGGAAGAAAACTCTGGCCTTCAAAGCTCAAGAGAAAATTCTGAGATCCATGGCAGAAGAGAAAACCAGTGACACCTCGTCTGCAAGTGAACAGGCTATATCAAAAGAACTTGCACTGATTGGCAAGAAGTTTAGAAAGCTAATCAAGAAGAAAAATCTCAAAAAGAACTTCTCAAACAAGACCAAAGAAACAGAGAAGGAGGTCTGCTACAACTGTGAAAAGTCAGGACACTTTGCTGCACAATACAGACGACCTACACAGGAATCGTCTACACAAAGAAATAAAAAGAAATATGGCAAAGGAAACTCTAGAAGGAAAAAAAAAAAAGGCAAGGTTTATGTTGTTAAAACCTGGAGTGAAACAAACTCAGATGATGAAGAAACAATCTCTAATGCTCAGCTCTGTCTCATGGCAAGGAATGAAGAAAAGCAACCGGTATTTGATCTCTCTAAGTCAGATGTTTCTTTAGAGGAATTGAAGAATGCTCTTCAAAAAACCTCTAAAAGCTTTATTTCCCTCTCAAGGGAACATAAAGAGAATCTCGAACTGATTGCAAATCTCGGAGAGAATTACAATTTAACATATGAAGAGATTGATTGTATAACAAGTGACCTAGCAGTAGCTCAAAATGAGTTGAAGAAATCAGATGACAAGATAAAGCTTCTCAATACAGTAATGGAAACACTCACAATGAAATGCTGAGCTTCAAACTCAGGTAGATACACCCTGAACTTGCAAAAGATACTAAACATAGGTAAATCCTCACATAATATGACAGGATTAGGTTACAAGGAGTGGTTGAATGATTTTTCACACTCAAAAGTAATTGATAATGTCACAACCAGTCAGAAAGAGGCAAAGCCGACCTCTGTAAAAGTCTTGCAGAAGGGTAAAGCCTCTACTGAATAAGGAGAATAGAGGAGTAAGGCCTCTACTATTCAAACCCAAAAAGTTAAATCCTTGAGCAAAGTACCAGCACGAACTAGTGCAGAACACCACAAGCTGGAGAAGGTCTGGAATTATAAGATTGAAATCAGTAAAAGGCCATACAGATCCCAGTATGCACCAAACTTCTCAGTATAAAACAATACTTCCAATACTGCATAGAGAAAATCACATCTGAAACATTCTGCACTTGCAGAATGCAGCAGAAGAGGTGGAGAAACACTAGCAAACCACCTAGGCAATAAGACCAAGGGTCTACTGCTATACCTGTGGCAAACCTGGCCACAAGTCATTCGAATGTTGGACTCCACATAAGAAAATTATTCAAATGTGGATGCCCAAAACTAACAAGTAAGGACCCATACTTCTGGGTACCATGTACAAACTTTCGATGCTTTATTGCAGGAACAACTGGATAGAACATGGTACCTGGATAGTGGATGCCCTGGGCATATGACATGGAACAAAAACATTATGAAAGATTAAAGAAAAGAAGAAGGACCCCTATTCATCTTTGGAGGAGGCAAGACAGATAAAACTAAAGGTTATGGAATCCTTGGTATAGGTTCTCTAATCTTTAAAGATGTAGCTTATGTTAAAGGTTTAGAACATAACCTGTTTTCCATTAGCCAATTATGTGATAAAAATTATGATGACTCTTTCACTCATGATTCATGTCAAGTAAGAGACAAAGTCACCAAGGAAGTCAAGCTGGTAGGAACTAGAAAAGGCAATATTTATACAATAGACTTCAATTCATCTCAGTCAGCACAAATTACATATTTTTATATAAAAGGTGCTGAAGATACAAACTGGTTATGGCATAAGAGATTAGCACACTTGAACTTCAAAACCATAGCTAAATTATCCTCAAAAAACCTGGTGAAAGGATTTCCTCAAGTCAAGTTAAAAAAGAATAAGTTATGTAGACCATGCTAAGAGGGAAAGCAGAGTAGAGCAAGTTTCAAACCCCTAAACTCATCAGAATCAGTTAGAGTACTAAAACTATTGTACATGGATCTTTTTGGTCCAGTAGAAGGAGAAAGTTTGAATAGAAAGAAGTATACCCTAGTTATAGTAGATGATTATTCAAGATATGCATGGGTAATATTCTTACTCAAAAAGAGTGAAACTTGCAGACTGCTAACTAGATTTCTAAGGTAAGTTCAAAACGAGAGGATACTGAAATAATCACAATTAGAAGTGATCGTAGCACTGAATTTGATCAAATAGGAATAGATGTTTACTGTAATGATCATGGCATTAAACATAACTTTTCAGCACCTAGAAAACCTCAACAAAATGATATAGCAAAAAGAAAAAATAGGACACTTATAGAAGCTGCTAAAACAATGCTTGGTGATGCTAATTTACCAAAAAGCTTCTGGGTAGAAGCAACAAACATTGCATGCTATGTTCAAAATAGGTACCTCATACATAAGCTGCACAAGAAGACCCCTTCTAAACTATGGAAAGGAAAGACACCAAGTGTCAAATACTTTCATGCTTTTGGATGCAAATGTTATATACATAGCAATGATAAATATCATCTAGGAAAATTTGACCCTAAGACAGACGAGGGAACTTTTTAGGGTACTCCATAACTAGTAAAGTCTTTAGAGTATATAACAAGAAAGCACAAACAGTTGAGGAGTCAGTGCATGTGTCTTTTGATGAATCTGAAATATCCATGCGTGATGCTAATGTCTTTGATGAGGAATGTGCATGCATAGATGATGAACAGGATGCGGACAAGGGCTCTGAAGCTGCAAAAAAGGATGAGCAGTCTGCACACACAGAAGAGAACAATAATGCAGCATAGCCAGAACAGTCCATAATACAACAGCAACTGGAACACATAACCATTGATCAAGACAAAAGGAGATGGATCAAGGCACATATACAAGAGGACATCATTGGAGACAAGGATGCACCTATGTAGATTAGAAGAGCAACTACCAGAGAATGTATGTCTGCATGCTTCATATCAGAAATGGAACCAAAGACAATAAATGAAGCTCTAAATGATCCAAACTGGATTGATGCCATGCAAGAAGAGTGTCAAGACCCAAGAATTATCCAATTATTGGCTACAAGTGGGTGTTCAGGAATAAAACTGATGAAAATGGAGCAGTCATCAGAAACAAAACCAGGCTAGTGGCAAAGGGTTACTCAAAGGAAGAAGGAATTGATTTTGATGAAACCTTTATCCCTATTGTCAGACTGAAAGCAATAAGGATGTTCTTTGCCTATGCTACATATCAAGGATTCAAAGTCTTTCAAATGGATGTGAAGAGTGCCTTCCTCAATGAAAAGCTACAAGAGGAGGTATATTGAATAGCCTCCTGATTTTGAAGACTTTGAACATTCACATCATGTCTACAGGTTAGATAAGGCATTATATGATTTAAAACAAGCTACAACGGCATGGTATGAAACTCTCTCAACTTTTCTGTGTGAGAATAATTTTCAGAGAAGAAAGTTAGATACCACCCTATTTCTTAAGAAACATAAGGAACATATACTCTTAGTGTAAATTTATATTGATGACATTATATTTGACTGCACTAACAGTAAACTGTGTGAAAGATTTGTTGCATTAATGATATCTAAATTTCAAATGAGTTCAATGGAAGAATTGAAATATTTTCTTGAACTTCAGGTACAACAATTAAAAAGTGGGATATTTATAAATCAAGCCAAGTACGTGAAGAACATAGTCAAGAAATCTGGATTAGAAAATACAAGTCACATGAAAAGGCCTATGAGTGCAGCTATAAAAATTGATAAGGATGAGAGTGGAAAACAAATAAGCAAAACAATGTATAGAGGAATAATAGGCTCATCTTATACCTTACTGCAACCAGACCAAATATCCAGTACTGAGTCTTTGTCTGTGCAAGGTATGAATCAAATCCCAAGGAATCCCATCATACTATAGTAAAGAGAATTCTAAGATATCTTAAAGGGACTCCAGATCTGGGTGTATAGTATCCTAGGGAATCAATTTTTGTACTAACAGGCTATTCAAATGCACACTTTGCAGGTTGTAGAGTTGATAGCAAAAACACAAGTGGTTCATGTTAATTTCTTGGTGCAAGACTAATTTCATTGTTCAGCAAAAAGCAGACTACAGTGTCAACCTCAACTGCAGAAGCAGAATACATATCTGCGGAAACTGTGCTGCACAAGTACTATGGATGAGGTCACAACTTGCAGACTATGGTATAACGTTTTCAAAAACTCCAATATTTTGTGACAACACGTCTGCAATAACAATTTCAAAAAAACCAGTTTTTCATGTTAGGACTAAACACATTGATGTCAGATATCATTTTATCAGAGATCATGAGCAAAAAGGTCACATTAAATTGAAATATATTCCAACATAAAAACAAATTACAGACATTTTTACAAAGCCTATTGATGAGAGTAAGTTTATTCAATTCCAAGGTGAATTGGATATGATTGATTTAAATTAGTAAAATGGCCAAAATGCTCTACTACACATGTAGAATGCAGACCAGTATTATTCTTACTCTACTGCAGTTCTATTTTTGGAAAGAAATAACGTTTTAAAACTGATTGTCTAAATTTCGCAACAGTCAAAATCAATGACTGAATCTGCATAACGGCTAGTTATTAAATGACAACGGTAACTTTTTCAAAGAGTATAAGTTTGAAAAAATTTTCAACTAAATGTACTTTTACTCTCTCACTCTAAACTTCCTAACTCACTCACTCTCGTGCGCTCTACTACAAACCCTAATTTGTGAATTCTCACAATTCATTTTCACGAACTTAAATATTCTTTTCAATTTTGACCAAAAATGGCCAACACCCGATCCAACAACCCATTCAAAACTAATCAAGCTCAAGAGCAAGGCAGCATAACAAGAAAGGTTGAGTTGCAGACGGGAGTGGTTCTTGATTTTAAAACTTTGAAGAATGAATCAGATGAAGTAAAGGAGATATCCGAACTGATTCAAGACGCAGGTTTGAAGTATTTTTGTGAAAAAACCAGCAGAATATATGAAGATGAAGTACTTGACTTCATTGAGAAGTCCAAAGTTGCTGAGGATTTTCAAGGCACCACATACACATCCATCAAGAAAATGAAGATTAGCATCACTCCAAAAGACTTCGAGCAGCTCTTTAGGGTTTCAAACGAAGGACCCAAAGACATCCCACCCTCTGTGGTGACTGATGGGAGGCACGCAATGCTCAGTGAAGAAAGACAGAAGCAAGGGATACAAACCATGAAGAAATATTTGTCTAAGGAATATAAGCTGCTTATGGACGTGGTGAAGAAGGTGATCATGTCAAGGGAATTATGTGTGCTATACTCACCAAGCACAAACTCAACTAGGCCAAACTACTAATGTATCAATTGGCCAAAACAGTAGAGGCCAGACAGCCTCTATTTGGAAGATTCATCAGCATCATTCTCAAGGAGAAACTTGAACTCTCTGACAAGAGAGAAAGGCCATGGACAATGGCCAAGTAGATTGATGTCAGGAAGATTGGAAAGCAACTAATAGGCTTCTCAAAGAAACCTACAGCAGTGCAGACCAGCCTACAAAGAAGGAGCTTGAAAAGGCTAAGGGAAGCTGATCAAAAAAACACCAGAAACCAAACCAAAGCAGGCAAGAGTTGTCAGGAGAAAACTTGTCATGTAGACCTCAGAAAAGGAAACAATATCGAAACTCCATGCTGCACAGCCTACAGAAATGGAGGCAGCAGCACAATCTGTGGCAACTAAAGAGCAGACTGAGGCCAGCTCTTAAGAACTAACAATTATAGCAGCAATTGAGGCATTATCCTCAAAGACCTTACCACCAAAGGAGCCAGAGATTGCTACACTTCATATGCAAACATAGCATTGAAGTATTTGAAGGCTGATGCTGATAAAAACCTTCAAATCTCATTCTAGAAGCTCATAAAAGCTATCAAGTCAGAGAAGGACCACAAGCACAGCTCAGGCAAGAGCTAGGTGCACAAGGCTACACAAGAAAGGTGATTGAAGCCATTGAAGCCAAGCTCAGAAGGATGTAGACTGAGCAACCACAGAGCACCTCTACTGCAAGTTCATTGACAATAAGGACTATTGCAACTGAGACGTTTACAACAGCTATCATTCCTATCCCTACTGCAGGAATGGAATTGGCTGTGATTGAAGCTGACCAGCCCTCAGCTACATCAGAAACATGGGCCACAACAATAACCTCAACCACAACCACACAATCTCCAGAAAAGAAAGAGATCATAAAAGCATTGCAGACTGTCCAAGCCATACAAGAAAAGGTTCTTGAACATAGAGCTAAGACTGATGACATGCTGGACAAACCTCGGAAGGAAGCAATGATCCAATAGTTCATCAAGGAGCACAAACTTCCAATTAAAAGGAAGTCCAAGGCTGCAAGACCAAGGCTCATTCCATCAGGACCAACCACAAGGTACAGAATCAATGCAGACGGCTCCAGGACAGAAATTGAAATAATTGATGACATGACAAAGGCAGAAATCGACCAGCTGGTTCAAATTCAAAGAATAAAGGCCAACAAGAAAAAGAGGCCCACTGAACCCTATATATTGTTCAGTGGAGCTCTGGAAATCAAGGACTCAACCCTCAAGACCAGGAGACACAAATAAGCACAACTGCAACATGTTGAATTTATGCACACTACTGAGGTGGAAGTTGAACTAAAAAGGCTGATTGACAAGCATATCAGGGCAGCCACCTTGAAAATTTCTGATTACCTGTCAAGACCAACCGTCGGCAAAGCACCATCACAAGAAGATGATGATAATGGTAATGATGAATTCCCATAATTAGAAGACCATGATGATGACATCATCGATGAAGTTGCTGAAGAAAGGATCAAGGATCAGTCAACAGCAAAACCATCTGCTGCAGAAGAGCCTGCAGCCGAGCTTCAAGCAACAGAGTCTATAGCATCAGATTCAGCAAAACAAGAGAAAACATTAGCTGAGAAACCTACAGAAGAAGAGGCAGAGGCTAGTAAGGTATCAATCGAAGTATTTACAATAACTGAACCAACAGTAGAGGGATCACTAATCAAGGAGCCAGCATCACCAAGCAGGGATGCAACAGAGGATATCGTAAAAGAAACACTTGCAGATCATCAGCCAACCACTGAGCATGCAGAGTTCACTCAGGTTACAACACTTGACCTCACTCCCACACACGTAGAAGAAGTGATCATTGTGAAGGATGAATCACTGGAAACAACCTCACTCCAAGGAAAGAGCAGACTGCAGCAGAAAGCTCTTTCAAAAATGTCACACTTGAGAAAATCAACAACACTTGATTAGTGACACTTCCTCTGATCAGGAACATATGTAAGATCAAGATATATCCCCACTAAACCTGGTGTTTTCACCCCCGTCCTAATTTGGATTAGTGCATACCACAGCAGATCCACCATCAGTAGGATTTCCTCATGGCCTACTCTACATTGGTACATCTATCATTCAGATGACACCTCATACTGCAGCTGGAAGTCTGAGACAAGCCCTTGCAGACGTCAGATTGACACCAATTCATGAAAGGCCATCCTCTACTGCAAGAACAATGGCCAGAACTGAACCTTCTTCACATCAACAGTCATCTCCACAAGAGGCCACTGTGGAATACCGACTAAGGCAACTGGATCATAAAATCTACAATATGCATCAGTGGAAAAAGGATGCATTCAAAGACCTTGACAGACTTGAACCAATTGTAGACGAGCTAGAAGCTGAGAAGACTGCTAGAACAAAATGCTCTGCAGACTTCCACGACTCTCTCTCCAACATGGCTGAAGGTCTCGTAGACCAAATTCAAAGGGCCAATGCCTTAAATCTTCAGCAATATAGGCTCAGCTCTTCAAACCTGAACAAAGTAAGGGGCCAACACTCAGCTGACCTTCGCAAACTTCAAGCGCCCTTAGAGACTACCCAGTAGCAACTTCAGGAACACACCCTCAACAACACTCAAGGCTTAGCTTGCTGGAAAACAAGCTTCAACTTGAAACTGCCAAGGCCACAGTTGCTCATCAGACAACCACTTCTAAACTTAAAGCCCTCCGAGTTGCCATAGAAGCCCTTATAGTAGCACTTAATGCTAACAAAAAGGGAAAGAAGGCAACAAAAAGAGGAAAAGAAGCAACAAGACCATCCGCAGAAAAGGCAGCAGAGAAAGGAAAAGCAGCAGACGAAGCAACAAGGCCATCTGTAGAGAAGGGAGCGGAGAAAGGAAAAGCAGCAGACGCAGCAGAGGACCTCAAAAGAAAATCAAATGCAGCAACAGAAGAAGAAAGGGCAACAAAGCTGCAAACACCACAGGAGGAGAGGTGATCAAGCCAAAGGCCTCAGGAGGAGAGGTCATCAGGGCACAAAACTCAGTGGGAGCAAACCCTACAAGAAAGGCCATCAGGGCATAGATCTTAAAAGGAACAGCCCCACGGAGAGAAAAGAAGGCATCACAGAACAGTTGAGGATAAGCCTACAAGCGTAGCAAAGGCAGTGAGCATCACAGATAGAAAAGTCAAATCCTTTACTGCACATTAGTCTAAGAAATTAGATAAAGTTTTTTTTATCAAACAATGTAATTAGGAAGTTAGCTTGTTGTTTTACTTAAAAGTTTTGTTAGCATCAATTTAGGGTGAGATTGATAGGAATGTGCAATCCCTCCAAATTGTATAGAAATTGATAAACAAAACTTAGAAGTATTAGCCATGATGTTGTTAGTGTGCTTAGACTGAAAATTAGTTAGGTATCTGCAGTCTAGGTCAGATGCTGGAGAGCAGACGGCCGCAGATGGAGAGCATTGTGGGCCACTAGATGCAGACTACTACAGAGAATTTCGCCTAAGCAGCTAAGACATGCATGGACAATAAAAGACCTACAAATACTTCAGAATCTAGGATTAAAACTTGCAGACAAGGGCCAACACAACAATGCATGGTCTGCATCAAATCTTGGTGCAGACAAGGTTGCAGCAGTAATTGGGTATAAACGAGATCTCAACGATACTAAGTGCAGACTAAGTTGCAGCAGTCTGAAATGCAGTGGAGATGGTTGCTTTGGTTGGGGCAGAAGTCTGAGGAATAATCACATCGAAGATTTGAGGTTCAGAGTGATAGTACGAGGATCAGAAAAAGGTGAGCTGTCAACATCAGTGAAGGATCACATGTGACAAGCTGAGCTTGTCACCATCAGGTCAAGAACAAAGTTACGGGTTTATTCCCTCAACCTATAAAATGGGATCAAAGAGCTCAAAGAACAGTATTGTTGAACGACAGATTGAACGTACAAAGTGTTCAAAATCAATCTGAATTCAAAAACTGTTCAAATGAGCTTAATTGAAAAACCAGGAAGAAAAAGGGTTCACTAGTGTGCACTGAAGAACAAAAGCTGCAGTAGAGTCCAGTGAAGGATCTCTGCAAAAGATCTAGGTTCTTCGTCTTTTTTGATCAAGAGTAAACTCCAACTTCTGATCTTCTTGAGATACTCCACAACATCTCTAAGCTCAGTAGCAGTTGGCTCCCTATCCTTTTTGTTCATGCCAACTCAAGCCTTCTTGTACACACGATCTTGCGGTCGCTTCTCTTGATCAATTTCACGATTGAACGATTTTCATGACCTAATCAACCTTGTGCTGATAATATGTACTAAATTATGTAATCGACAAGCAATGGATATGTGAAGAGAATATGTGAAGAGAATATTGAAGAAGTACAGATCTCTTATTAATTATCATAAACGACACATAACCAGATAAGAATATAGATAAATAAATCGAATATATCCCCTAAAACCCTTCTTATATAGATAAGGGGTTGATAAATACATCAAATATATCTCCCTAAAAGATATAATAATGCGATATCATTCACGCTATAAACATCATATGATATATTCAATAATATACATTATTTACAACCCAGAAAATGTTTTTTTTTTTCTTTGTGTGCCTATTTTATGCAAAGAGTGATGCTCATTCTAGCAGTGAATTACAGTCATACACTGAGAAAAAAAAATCGAATATTATGAAGATAAATATAAGGCAAATTGGGCAAAAATCTTAAATACAAGTTTTCCTTATGTTTTGCCCCTTATTTGGATTTGTGAACTGCATATCATATTCTGTGAACTGCATATCATGCTCTGTGAACTGTAATTTTTTATATATGAACTGTAAAAAGCGAAATGGGATCAAAATGTAAGGAAAATTTCTATTTGGGACTTTTCAATAATTCACCCATAAATATATTTTGGTGCCCATTTATGCAAAAAGTGATGCTCATTCTCGTAGTGAATTAACAGTAATGATTATTGTGATAGTAAAAAATAGTGATCTGCCTCAGAATACATAGATTGTTTTTTGTGACAGTACTCCCTCCGTTTCATGTAGATGCATCATGACACGCATGCCGATGTAAGGTTTGAAATATATACGACGATCAGACATAGTTTTTTATAAATTTATCATGAAACATTAATGGTTGTGTAAATTACGTACTTCAACCTAATACATATTACGGAACAATCAGACGTGATTTGATGTGATAACGAGACTTGTATTCATGCATATAAAATAATATAAAATAGGTATATGTTGTATCTATTGTGGGATGAAGGGAATAGAAAAAAAATAGCGGTCTAACTGAGGGCCATTTTATTAAAATATTGTTGTGAAAACTTTTAATAAGAAAAATAAGGCTAGCGTGATAAAATAGGAAAGTACAAATACGGTAAAACTTGAAAAATAAAACACTAACATAGTGTTTGCAAAGAAGATCACGACCATCATGACCTCTTCAATCATGCTCTTTTTCTATTTATGGATTTGTATTGAGCACTACCATCGTGTTCGCTATTGCTTTTTTAAGTTCATTTTTTTCTCTTAACGTCAAAACAGAAATCGCTTCCACAGAAGACGAGTTCATCATTACATAAATAATCGCTCACTGGGGAAGCGATTTCTGTGTTATAAAAATCGTCTTCTGAAAATGCAAGTTCTAATTATGTAAAAAAGGAATCACAAAAATTGGTTAGAACTCACTGATGAGAAAAAATTGAACGCCGTATAAGTGCTCCTCATAGTGTTCTTCTCTTACAACACTACCGTGCATTCTTCATATTTTGAATTTTTTTTTTGTAAGGTATTGTTTTTGAGATTTCATGCATTTGTTTAATAAAATAATAATAATAATGACCAAGAAACAACCAGGATAAAAAAATCTATACTATATACTAAACGAAAATATGAGGATTTCATCCCTTGGTCGTTAAGGTGGGGTTCAAACAGCTTCCGAGGGCCATAGAGAGTCAAAGTCAGCTTGCTATAGGTTGTAGCTTGATCGGATAATTTAGATTTAATTATTTATTTTTATAAAGTGAATCAATCATCGAATTTTATTTTTAATAGAGTAAAAAACAACTACTTTTCTAAAATAAAGTAATTATCGTATAAAATTGAAAAAGAAATCTTCATATATCTTATAAAATATATATTTTTTAACAATTTTTTTAAATCCAATCAAATTTTATGTTAGCTTACAATTTTTTGGTCTAACATAAATTGATAATGATCAAATCCAATTATATTTGTCTTTTAAGTAACTGCACCGGTGCACAAACTATAGTCTCTACGTTTTGAAATTTTTTTGGCTCAACAAAGTTTTTATGTACTGAGAATTACCCATTAGTCATCAAAACCTAAAATATTTATCAACTGATCATATCCAATTATTTTATTTCAATTAATCATCTATCAAAAATAAGACATTTCAATTCAATACGGAAAGACAATAAATCATTCATAAAATCAAACCAAATAAGATCAAATGATAATTAATAAATTACGATGATCTTTTGATAAATAAGTTTTAAAAATAAGAGGTATTGATGATTTAAACTTTTATGTATGTGCTGAATATTTATAACTTTTGTTAAAAATCAATATTTTTATAATGACAATATGGTTTACTGTACTAGTTGAGAAAGTTAAAATGTCAATTACAACAAATGATGACTATTTTGATATTTCTATGATAAAAACTTTGTGAAAAAAAAAAACTGATGTTCAACTTAAATATTTTATGTATATGCACAATATGAATTCAATACTCATCAGAAAGCGAAAAAAGTTAATGAAGGGTTAACAAAGTCATCTGTCAATAACTAATCTCGTTTGAAATAGAGAGAATTACCTATTAGTCATTAAAATATAAAATATTTATCAATTGATCAAACCTCATTATCTTATTTATGAATTAGTCATCTAACAAAAATAAAAAACTTCAATCCAATAAAGAAAGATAACAAATTATTCCTAAAATCAAACTAAATACGTCCAAATGATAATTAATAAGATAGGCTGACTATTCAAAAATAAGATCTATCGCTAATTTACATTTTAAAATAAGTAATTAAATTAATAATATCTAACGAGTATAGATATTTATGTAGAGATGAAATCCTTCTTATCGCAAAAGAAAAATAAAAAACCAAGAAAATCATACAAATTTCTTAACAAGCTACAAATTAAAAAAGAAATAACACGAGAAAAATGAACACGATGGCAGTGTTCTAAGAGAAGAACACTATATTAGTATTCAATACAAATCCATGAAGTAAAAAAAGAAAAAACTTGAAGAGGACATTATGGTTGTGATGTTCTTTGCAAACACTATGTTAGTGTTCTTTTTTTTTTTTTTCTTTTTTTTTTTGCTAGTTTTACCGTAGTCATACTTTCTCGATTATTTTCATGTTAGTTTTATTTTTGTAATTGAAACTTTCACAGCATTTTTTTTGGAATTTTACCCAAAAGTATAATTTTCTAACAATAATTATAAATACATACATAAGAAAAAACTATTTCAAAAAATTACAATTCATCCATCTCATTTAATCCTTGTTTTATCCTCACCTGACCCCAACTCCTATCATCATCCCACCTCTGCCGAATTTTCATCGTCGGAATCGTCCCCATAGTTCGACAGGTCGTCGAAATCGTTGTAGGAATCCAGAAAATTGTCGGAATTATCGTCGGAATACGACAGGTCATAGAAGTGTCATCTGAGTCTGACAAGTCGACGGAATCGTCATCGAAATCCGACATGTCTGGTATAAAGCGTCTACAAGAAAAACAAAAACAAAATGTCTGAATAAAAAATAAAACAGCACCTGAACAAAACAAAGTAGAGGGCTTGAACGTAACAAAATAAAGCTCCTGAAGAAAAGAAAAAAAAAGGACGTCTGAATAAAAAACAAACAAAACGTCTAAAAAAGACACCCGTAGAAAAAACTCTATATATCATTGAATAAGAACAGTTCTCCATCTCTTTTTTTTCCCATTAGTTTCTAAACAGAAAAGATGCAAGTATGGCTTTCCCTTATTCAGTAAATCAAAGCACAAATTAAGTGTAACAAGTAACAACCGAGAGATCATGTAAACAGGTTTCAATGGTAACTGAAGGTTTATACAAAGAAGCTTGAGGCATATCTATATGCATATCTATCACCAACCTCCTACACCCATCATCATCGGTCTCATCGGCATCTTTATCCCCGTCACATTCCCAGGCCCTATTCCGCCGCCACCCCTCCTCCTGTTGACCCCTACCCTCGTTCCTCCTCGGCGACACCCCCTGCATCCGCATCAAGTAAAACCGATAGTCCAGTAAATGACGGGCCACATTCTCCCTCGTCAATTCTTCCTTGTTCATCATCTGCATAATCGTCATCGGTACTGCGTTCTTTATCCCTATATGTCCCACCACATCAACAAATCTCTTATGCAGCTGCGATGTCCACACCAGCTTCCTCCCCTCTTCTCCCCCGCCCACATAAACAAGTATCGTTTACATCATATAAGTACTCTGCATACATGAAGCCCAAGACCATACCAAATTAAATCAGGAACAAAGCATAATACATAAGCATCATACAACCAAACCAGCAGCTGCCAAGACTAACTTAGCCAGCTCATGAGAACTTCTGAATTCTTTGCGATGTACTCTAAAATTCTTCTCAATCCACTGGTAGTAGATCAATGCAACATTTGTTTTTTTGATCCTAACAACAGTTGTAGATTTTTCATTTGTCATCCTTTGAAGTCATTCCAACCACGACCTCCAAGAAGCAGGATTCTTTCTTAGTTTTAGCTTATCTAGCACCAGATTTATCACCTTCTGAGAATATGAGCACAACAAGAACAAATGGTCTCTTGTCTCCATTTCATTACAGTCAACATTGTCAGTCACATTGTGCTCATACAACCATTGGGCAGTGCGAAGCTTGTTCAAGATACATAACCAAGAGATAAAAGCATGACGAGGCCTTACATTACCCCAAACAATCTTACACCATTAAGCTTAATACCAGGAGGACATAGAGCCTTGTAACCAGATGCTATAGAATAAGACACATTCTGAATATAAGGCCATACAAAATCAGCATGATCAAATCTCACAAAGCCTAACAAGGCATCTCTGGTAAAAAATAAAGCTTTCAGACACCATGAGCAAGAGGCGTTAGGCTGGTAATACCATATTGAAGTGCCCTTAAGATAATACACATGAATCCATTGCACCCAAAATCTCTCCTTGGACTTCTCTATTGCCCAGATCTGCTTGAACAAAAGGGCTATATTCCATAGTCTAAGGTTTTTAAATCCTAAACCCCCTTCCTGCAAAGGCTTACATAGGTTCTCCCAAGCCACCATAGCCTCTCTCCTATTTAACTCCACACAAGACCATAGGAAGACTCTCAGTATCACTTCCATTTTATCAATAACTCCAACAGGAATAAGAAAAATTTACGACCAATATAACTGAATAGTCACGAGCACAACCTTAACAAGTAAAGATCCACTAGCATAAGAAAGAAAACGAGAAGTCCAAGAAGTCACCCTACTGATGACCTTATCAATGAGGGGCAAGTATTGACTTACTTGCAACCTCTTGGAAGATAATGGCACACCCTAATATCGAATAGGAAAGACTCCATCATCCATTCCCATTAATTACAATAACTGCTGTTTCATACCAGAGGAAACCCCCTCCAACAAATAGTTGGCTTTTACTGACATTTGCGTGCAATCCTGATAGTTCAGCAAATATCATACGGAATCCTTGAGAACAGACAATGACTGAAGAGAAGCTTTAGAGAACACCATCAGATCATCTTCAAATGATAAGCTTATCAGCTTAACTCTGGAGCATTTAGGATGATATTGGTACAAAGGAGAAGTACAGCTAAGAGCATCATTCTAGAGAAATATTCCATGGCAATCACAATAGGAAAGGAGATATAGGGTCACCTTGACGTAATACCATGAAAAACCCCTCCAAGCTTTCCAGTGAGGTTTACAGAATAAGTCACCTTAGATTTACAAATCCTGATCCAGTTAACAAGGACACAAGGAAAGCATAGCATATCTAGCCATTGTAATAAAAAATCTCAATTCAAGGAATCATATGTCTTTCTAATATCAATCTTTGCCACACACCTAGGAGAAATAGTCTTCTTCCCATAACCGGCTAATAAGGCTTGACAAAGGCTAATATTATCGATAATGGATTACCCTTTAACAAACGCATTCTAATTATACCCTACAAGGTGCTCCAATACTGAGTCCAGCCGTTTGCATATCATCTTACAAATGATTTTATAGATTGTGCTGCAGCAGAATATCGGTCTAAACTCACAAGGTTTAGAAGCAAGAGGGTGCTTGGCCACCATGCATAAAACGATAATGTTTATCTCCTTCAACAGCTTTGAGAACTTGAAAAAATCAAGAACCTCAGCAACTACCTTAGGTCCTATCGAATGCCAGCATTTTAAAAAAAATAATGCATTATAGCCATCCATACGGGCGTCTTCGTGTCATCAATGTCCCAAAGTGACTGCTTTACATCCTTAGAATTAAATTCAAGGAGTAAGAGTTTCTTTTGATCTTCAGTTAATAAAGGGCCCATTGAAGCCACCCTAGGGTCTAACTGATATGAAGATTTGCCAGTAGATCCCAGCAAACTCTTCTTCATTTTCTTCATGATTAGAGAAGGATCAGTAAGGCAGGAGCCATCCTCATTGAAAATGATGAGACTTGAGCACGTCTTCTCCTCTCCTTAATGACACTATGAAAATATTAAGTATTGCGGTCAATAAGCATGAGCCAATCATCCTTGGCTCTTTGTTTGAGCATAGTTTCCTCAGCAGCATATAAAGGGTGTAGGGCATGAGATGCTTTTTGACCTAACAGCAATTGAGCTTCATTAAAAGAGGAACGAAGAGTACTTTGCTGCTGAGCTAAAAAGCTTGTTCTTTAATCCTAAGAGACAGACCTGAGAAATGTGCTCTATGCAAGTCCCTAAGGGATTTTAAGCCTTTTAAACTTAGTAACCACCCTATACATAGGACAATCATGGATCTTTTGCCTTCATACAGATTCCACCAACTCCAGCAAAGAAGGGTGTTTCACCCAAGAGTTCAAGAAACAAAATGAGGATGCAAACCTGGACTTCTCCTTAACTGAGACAATGACAAGACAATGATCTGAATAAGAGGGCTCCAGAAAAATAGAAGAAGCATTCTCATATTTATCTAACCAATGAAAGTTGGCCCTCATCCAAGTATCACTCCCCTGATTATTAAACCACGTATGAGCACAGACTTATTAATCCCCCTAATATTCCAAGAATAAATCATTTCTCTAAAAGGGAAAGCATAAGCATCCCTAATTTGTCCTTGATTTCATTTTCCATCTGCACTTGATCTAGGATCTGAAAACGGTTAGACATAAGCATGATGCTATCAGATTGCATATCATGAACAGATTCTTTAGTGACACCACTGGATTTCTTCTTAATAACAGACCAGCCCTCTTCAGCTATAGCATGAGTCATGACAGGTGCAGGCTTCACAATTTCAAGCAGGACAAGAACTTTAGGTTTCCAAACCTAAAGTAGTTTTAAATGGCAATCCTGTTCACCATGTCCCCATTGCTTACATTGATTGCATAAAATAGGTCTCCATTCATAGAAAAACTCCTGAGCATAGCGTTTTCCATCAGGGCCATTGAAATGGAACATCTCAACCTAAGGTGACTTGGTGTTAATATCCACCAGGATCCTAAGATATGAAATCCTCCTCTTAGACGCAGTAAGATGGTCAATACGGATCGACTTTTCTTCTCTACTTGCCAACTTTTCTAAGGCTTTTTCCTCCCAGAATTGAAGATCTAGCTCAGGATACCGTATCCATCACTCCTTGTCGAACACAAAATCTGGAGTCCATTCACGAAGCAGAAGGGATTTAGACCTAATAAACCAAGACCTTCCCAATATCCTCATCTTATCATCCTTAAAAGCAAACCTGAAGATATAATACCTATGATCATGTACAATACCTCATGATATTCAACATCCTTCCATTGAGCTTTTATTAACCCAGACAACGCACTAAAAGGGATCCATTCGCCTATCATATACCCTATCAAAGCATGATTCCAGTACTTTCGTTCCTCAATCGCATCCTCAAGAGATATATCAATCTCATCATCAGGACATTCAACATAAGATAAACTCATACCGCGCTGCGCATCCCTATTATGAAGCACTGGGGAGGCATCTGGTTTCCCAACCACTTGAGCATACGATTTGGGGGTTACAAAGCTAGCATCCATCTTCCTTGAATCTCCCTCAGCATCTAGGATACCATCTTATTTACTCATACCCATCTCAACCTCATCAGCCAAGTACATTTCTTGTTTGACAACGGGACTGCAACAGTCATCTCTGGGGTCTCTTGATCACCCTTTTCCTCCATCACCTTTCAAGGGTCAACCAAACCTCCATTTAGTGATACCATCTTCATCTTTAAATTCTTTGATTTTGACTTGGCTTTCGAGTCACCAACCCTAGGTTGAGAACTCCCCGACTCCTGATCCTTCATCGCAGCCTGATCAACCTTAATCTTGCATGGATTACCACGGTTTCTCCCCAACACCAGGTGAGGGCCGTCAAAACCGATATCACGGACGATGTCTAGGGCAATCGCCATCCCATCCTAACTCTAGGTAATTTTGACGTCTTGATCAGACCTACATTGTTTTCACTATATGTAACATCTTCGCAAGCCAGCCATAATACATATAGCATTGCCAACATGATTCAAATTTAAGTTTCGCTTCTGTCTCCTGCTAATTTGCTTAACAGCAATGTTCAAGCCTCCATACAAATGCTATTAACACAAAAACAAAATCCTCAAGAACACAACATACACAATACCATTATATTGAAAACCCAACACGCAAGTGTTGAATCAACCTAAATGTTACAAACTTACAATCAACATTTTCAGCAATCAACCTAAATGTTACAAACTTACAATCAACATTTTCAGCAATGCTACAAGATCTTTCTCACAATTTATAATACTGAACAATATGAGATACAACAAAAATAATAATAAATCAAATCTTTATCTCATCAAGTGGGATCGGCTACATTAATACGACGACGCCATTTCAATCTGTCATGTACATCATCTTCTGTAAGATTATGATAGACCATATCATACTTCAAGGTTTTTCTCATGGTCTTTTTAAATCTCCAACGTCCTCTCTTGACATGTGCTAATTCCCAAGCTTTACATCTCCTAACAGAAATTGTGACTAAGCTGCGTTTCATATAACCATACCATCTTAGTCGTGACTCCCTCATCTTATCTTCTATTGGAGCCGCACCTACTTTCTGTTAAATTCAATTCTTAAAAACAAACCTTATTCTATTCAAGGACTACCTCCCTGGAGCCTAAAGAAAAAAATGAAATCAAATTGAGTTGAAAGGCGAGTTACAACATACAAGAGGTGCACAAGGCGATCAAGCTGCTTTACACTGGCACCATTATTACTATTAAGGAGATATGCTGCTGAATATCCGCTTGAGACTAGGGCAAGCTATCCGCAATCTTCCGATGCTAACCGAATATATCTAAAATAGACAAAAATAAACCATCAAGGGGAGTAAAAAGAAATTTGGTGCAAGGTTACAAGCAAATTGGATAGCTCAAGAGAAAATGAGAAATAACCCTTGGGCAAAAGCGAACATCAAGAGTCTCTAACATATTGCATCTTGATATAGCAGATCCAACAGCTTCTTCGTCGATGCTGCAAGACTATCAATAGCCAAAAGGAAAAAATGTGCTCCGATTCAGGATCAAGAAAACTGAAGATAACCATACCAGAGCGAACGGCGACTTAACTTGCAAAGATTACAGAACTTGATCCAACACGATTACTAGTCTTACTAAAAGACAGCTTAACTAGACTACGGTTAGATCCAGATTCACCGAAGTTTTCTATTTTAACCTAATCGGCGACAGATCTATCTATTCTCAAGCTTAATTAGTCATCGGGCCAAAACGACAGCACCTCTGCGAAGCAACTTGCCATGAAATCCACCAAGGGATGCCTTCTCAGCTTCCTGTACATCTTATCCGACTAAAACAAACTGAAATAGCAAATATAATAAAACTGCAAGTGAATACCTGGAGGAACAGGCTGGCCAGTCTTGGGCATTCAAGCTTCAAGAACTCCAACGAGCAGCAGTTGCTGGATAGATATGATAACCCTTTCACTATACAAATCGGTACAATAACTGAAATAAGAAACTCTTGCAATGAACGTAAGTACCTCAAATTAAGGAAGCACAAGTTGGAACAAGTGATGTCAACTTCTTTCAAATTTGTCGAAAGAGAAAGGTTCAAGTATGACAGCTGCTCCCAGCATGCCATAGGCGGGATGAAAATTTTCTTTATATTTTGGCAACCAACACAGTTGAGATGTTCTAGTAGGCGGTGTGGTTGCTCAGCTGTCTTGCTGATAATCTTCATGGAAGGGAAGTGAGGAGCTTCAAAAGTAATCAGCAACTCAGAAAATTGACCACAAAAAAAGCTCCAATCTAGGTCGTGCATATTTTCGCATCCATTCAGGCTCAAATGAGTCAGCTGAGTGCAGCAGGCCAGCAGTTCCTCTATTGCAGATTGACCTAGCACCCCGTATGATAGATCTAACTCCTGTAGAGCAGGGAGAGCATGCTCTGTGTAAAGCGCATCCAGTGACGACTCATTCAGGTACTTGCAAGCTTGCAGCTTCAGAACCTTCAAAACCCATAAGTTGACAAAAAGAAGTCAACAGACAGAATCAAAACCCAGTAGCTCCCATTATCATCAATGAGTGGCAATAGGTTCAATACGAATACTTGCCATTAAGGTTCTTCACTTGCCAGAACTCTTGAAAACTTTGAAGACAAAAGGAAGCAGAATTCAAAGAACAGATATCATAAACATGGGGTGCTTTGGTGTCAGATAGGCCTACCTTGTATTGGGACCAAGCACCAAATGACCAAAAAGATATTACATATCGACCATGACCCAGCTTTAAGCAGCTGGAGATTTAGATACCACACCTCCGCATGATATTAAAGAACAAAACAAACAAGGCCTACGACACTTATCATCAAGGATTTTGTAGTAAAGAAGGATGTATCCAAATCTAAAGGTAAGTTTTTATATCAACGTTCATTAGGCCAACCTGATGTACAGTTCTGAATGCTGAACAATGAAGAATTAATTTAGTCAAGACAGAGTTAACAATGCTAAGGGCGCATACGGGAGAGGCTATTGATTAAAAGATGACCCACACAGATTCAACGGCCAATTTGCTAAAACAAGACAGAATGAGAAAATGGTAGTCTTTGATATGGACCACACACTATTGCACGGAGGACATACAAGGCAGCATGAGAAGCACTGTTCTAAATATCCCCCATATGAGCCAATATATCGTCCTATATATCGTTTTGGGTACCCCATCGATACGATATTATATAGTGAATCCGATATGAAAAAAACAGGTCAATATCACCCGATATATAAGTCAAATCCGATATATCTTTCAGTATACGATATAGCAATATATCGTCCGATAAACGTTTTTTTAATCATAGTCTATTTTTAGTGTAAAAAACGTTTTTAAAACATTTTTTCTTAAAATACATTAAAAACAATTTTTGAATTGTATTTTAAAAAATCAGATTGAATCAAGTCTATTAAAGCTATATATTCACTCTACCTTCCAAGAATTCTAAGGAAAGGGACATTGGGTCATCATAAGATTCATCAGATGAGGAAGTGAAGCCTGACATACCACTTGTCGATGATTATAAATCATCGAAGTCGGACGAAACAGATATGGAAGAAATGAATGAAAATGAAGATTAGAGTAGATTTTAATTTTTATTTCCTAAATGATATTGTTTTATTATTTTCAATCTTTTATGTTTCGATTTTGCATATTTTCCTATAGTTTTTTTTTAAACATTTCACTACATATTTCATTTATTTATATTCCAGTCCAAACTATATCCGATATTCATGCATATCCGTGATATATCGTCCGATATCCGATATCCAATACATTTTTTGATATCCGATATCCGAGATCTAGAACTTTGATGAGAAGATAATAGAAATATTGCTTATTGCAAGGATGCATGGTTTCCTTTTCTCTATTAAGTAGAGTGGAGAGTGTTTATTCTATTGAATCATGTCCATGTCCTTTCTAAAGGCCTTGGAACAAAAAGAATAGTTGAAGGAAGAAACCTATATCTTATAATTCATTGATCATAGCACCCAAACAATAAAAAGTTAAAAGAAAAAGAAGAAGAAGCAATAACGAAGCAATCGCTCTGATAATTGACATTAACGTGTAACATAGGATAAGCACAAAGAAATAATTGAAAATGATAGGGGGACCGGAAAGCGTATGGCTTGGTTCAAACTTCAGTATAAACAAAATAAGAATATGAAAAGTAATGAAATTTCATTGTTTCCCAAGAAGTAGAACAAAGATATGAACAGAATGCAGCAAATGCACGATTAAAACAAGATTATCAGGAGAAAAATCACCTTGAGTTGTGTACAGGCCTGATAAATTGGACGCAAATCCGTCAAGAATGTGTATGACAAATCAAGATAGGTAAGATTCCTGAGCCACTGTAAGGAAAACAGTCCGGCAGAACCAATGGCAGGGCAAGACATCAATATGAGTGACTCTATTTGAGGACAGGATGACGTAGTTGCAGATAAGCAATCATCCTGCAGTTGACTGCATTTCAATCACAAAAGCAAATGAGTTAAAATTCATTGGAAATTGAAAGTACAACAAAAAAGAATATCAAATCCGAGCACCAGACCAGCAGAAGGAAGCATCCAAGGACGTCAACATGGGGCAGTTGATAGATGCTTGGGATAGTACACCACACCCTTTCAACTCGAGCAACACCATTTGTGGGCCATCGTTGGACAGAACTTCCAATTTGGGACATATTCCCAGGTTAAGTGATTGAAGCGCGACCTACAGTATATCAAGAGGCAAGCTTTAAGTCAACTCCAAATAAATCGTAGGCTGTACCAAAGGGAAAAAGCATGAGAATTTTGATGCGTGTAAAATCAGTATGATAACAGTAGAAATATTATGTCTCTTATGTCACTGCCTACAATTTAAAGGAGCCAACTTCAGAAAAAGGAATACATGTAAAAGGGCATGCATTGAACCTCTTCAAGGTTTAATTTCTGAAAGCCAACAGCTCAAATTTGACATGACCTGATGACCAAACTTTCTGTCTTTGTTTAGGTTCCTTTTTCATTTTTTCTTTCTCTTCACTGATCGAAACATGAAAGAAAGGAACGCAATAAATCAAGCAAGATGATGTCAGGCAAAATAAGCATTAGAGGATAAGGAACTAACCGGGCCAAATGATGCTAGTTCTAAATGGTCGCAACAATCTAAGCGTACTTGCTGTAGATAAGGGCATTTCAGATCAAGAGAGGTAATCCCCCGGCACCCAGCCAAAGAAAGTGAGACTAGAGAAGTGCTCTGGAGTCCAACGGCTGTAAGGCTCTGTACCATATCAAAAATAAAAAAGCAGAAATGTTACAGTGTCCAACAAGATCATGTAATGGAATAATGGGGAACGCATGGGAATTGGCTAGTAAAGATGTTGGGACAGTGTTATTGCCCTTGGAACCAAGGGTAGAAAAATTTGCAGCCTCATTGGTTCGACAACCTTCAGTCAAGCCAAACTGACTAATCACGACGATGCATCTCTTTACATTACTTTTAAAACTCCTAGCAGCAAAATCATATGTTGAAAATGTCATGGTGGCCAGCCTCCACAAGTAACCTAACTAATCCACTATGAAGATTGAAGAGGAAAGAAAACTGCACAAAATTTTTCTTTTAACCACAATAGTGATGACAAATCCCCAATGTAACTCACATCCCACTGACCCAACACAAAACAAATCATATATTTTAAACTGGCCCAAAAATGTTGTAAAAAATTGAACAAGGCGACAAAATTAATAGAGCAAGTAATAATGAAGATCAGACAAAATAATGCACCCCACGATTAATCTCAGAGTGACGAACTGAAGCAGCAAACTTAATATTTAGGTTTGGAAATCACATCTAAACAACAGCTTATCTTCAGATATTTGGATTACATATTACTACACCTGAATCACATCTAATTCTTAAAAAACGAATCCCCAACTTTGATAATTACAAAAAAAAAAGAAAAAAAACAAATCATAACATTACAGTCAAAATAGCCACTTTAGGTTTTTTAGGTCTTTTATGGATTATGTCTAAATTGGAGTGGAAAATGCAGGATAAGCAAATATCGTCATGGAAAATGCAGGCTCATGCTATGCATGCCTTCCATAAAAACCATATGAGAATATGAGATAGAGCAACCAAACACTCACATACCTCACAATTATCAAGATATAAAGACCTAAGCATAGGGCATCCCCCACCATCACTGAAAACTTCACATATAGAGTCCGTCAACGATTCACAGTCTGAAAGATCCACTTCTTGCAAATACGGACATTGCAAAGATAATGTTGTCAAGCTCTCCTGCTTTAATATCAATTTCTGCAAAACCAAAAGGAAATTACTATTCCAATTCTGCAAAACCGTTGTAAGACTGTAAAAACTGTTCAATCAAGGAAAATGCATACTTTTAGTGCATTCGAAGTGATGTTGATATGGTTGAGGGCAGCAGAATTCAGAACAGTTAAAGAAGATAGCTCGAGACAACGCAAACTCAAGTCGACAAGTCTGCAAGTAAAAAAGAAAGCAAAAGGATAAAAGAATGAGAGATGTTTGAACGCTGAATGCTACAGCTGAAAATAGAGACTGTCATCAGTAAGGCTTACTTTCGGCAGTGGACGAGACTGATATTTCTTAGATGAGAAAGGTCCAGAGAAACTGACGTCAACACACTACAATTGTCAAGATCCAACTCCTGAAACCAAATCCCAAGTGTAAAACAGGTGTCTGAGTGCTGGAAAAAATACGAACAAACGATTTATTGCTAAAAACAGAAACAGTAGCAGCACCTCTAACATATAGCTGTGTGATATTGCCGCCATTGAAGCAGAGGTGATGCCCTCACAACTTGCGAGCTTAAGATCAGTCAGCATTGACAATCTCACAGACTGAGGGGAAGCAGAAAGAGTAGTGTTAAGCAGGAAACGAGAACAATATAGCTTCTGGATGATAGAAATAACAAGAACCTTACCTCAAGAGAGATATTAGGGCAATATGATGCGTCAAGAATGCGAAGATTGGCACAAACTAGGGCTATTTCCCGAAGAGTTTCATCAGTGACACATGAACAATTTGATATGTCCAAAATCTCTAAAAGAGGGCATGATGTCACTGCAGCACGAACAGCCGCATCTGAAAGTTTGTGGCAAGAGCCAATATCCAGGTCACGCAATAGCGGGCAGGTAAGAGCGGCATGTGCCATGGTGCTCCGCTTCAAAGACAAGGTTTCGAGCTGCGGGCATCTATGAAATAAAAAGTACTATTTAGCACACAAGTAACACCACAAAATACTTAGCATTCACCATCCAAATATACTCATGCTCACCTGACAGATACTCGGAGCACACGACATTTGGTTATTTGGAGATGTTGCAATCTGTCATGATGTATGGCTATATCTTGAACGCTATTAGCAAGAGTGGCATCATTAATAGTCAAACACTTCAACATTTGACAATCTTTGAGAGCAAGAAAGAATGCCTCCCCAAGAGATCCTTTTCCTAAGGTTAGAGCCTGGAGATTTCTGGAAAACAAGAACCAAAAACAAAGTGTTCTAGGTCATGTAATAACCACAGGCAAAATGTGCAAAATTTGAAGTACGATGGAAGCCACATACCTCAATAAAGACACTGCTCTCATTGCGAGCAAATGTATAGCTGGAGAGCCAGAAAAGCTCACTTCAGTGGCCCTCGGATATCGACGGCAAATATCTTCAACTGCCAACATTGAAAACCAGTGAGAAGTACCAAGTCGTAGAGACGGTTTGCTGGTAAGAAACTAAGAACACACGTAAAATATGCATAGCTGATACTATAATAGCAATTAAACTTTCAACACCACAGTAACATTCAGCACCTACTTCTTCTCTACCATTGAATTGCACAAGGCCCGGAGTCTAACAGTCCAAGGCAACTAACAAATAGAGAAAATATACATCTTGACAAGCAGCTAAAAGCAACTGTAAAAAGTATCCCTCATATCTAAGGAAATAACTGTCTAGAGAGAAAAGAAACTATACAAGGGTGAAGTCCATGATTTGCACAGCACAATATTAGAAATTTTCTTAGAATTACTCTTCGAAACGGTTTCAGACCAATCCGCACAGAAATCTTGAACTACTTGATGAGCCATTCACTCTTGTTGACATTTGTTAATCCACATTGTTCCAAATGGAAAACAAAGTTCCCCATAGGAAAGTATAGAGTTACAAATATTAATCTCATTCGTCACAGCTGTGAGCAAAAAATTACCTCACATCAGCTCAGAAAGGAAAGAGAGAGAAAAAAAATGATTGCAGGAAAATATTGACTTTATTATCCCATCTTAATCTATTTGCACCAATCAATAAAGTCTTCAATGTTCGAACACTCGCCAACAAATTGGATTTGGTAGGTCCAAATCCATCCAGATGCACAGGCTCAGAAACCTCAAGTGGAAAAGCTATAACAGACGTTGGGGCTCCAAAGAACTCACATTGATCAACAGATATGTCTCGGTCAGAAAAGTCCAAAAGCCTCCAAAAATCTTCA
>JAOVYX010007591.1:0-35781 GCA_035668315.1 Drosera spatulata | reverse complement strand
GTAGAAATTTCTCTCTCTTCTGACCCTTTTCCCCCTGTGAGCAGGCAAGATTCTTACTGGCCAAGTTGAACCCATCGGCCACATACAACAATGCCCCTGACTTGGCTGCTGGATCAGACGTGATCTTCACAGATGACGTTAGCCTTCAAGTGTTCTTTGAGCATCTTCAGAGACTAGCCGTGCAATCGTAAGCACTCACCCGAGGGAAAGGATCTCCTCTGTATTGCATAGTCGGGACTCTTGTTGCCCCATATCCCGCCCAATGTTGTGTACCTTATTGAAGGGAGGGGTAAAGAGTGAGGGTAAAAATTACCTTGGAGGGAGACGATGATTCTTTGACGAGTCAGAGAAGGCATGTGGTTCTGATCAATAATCAGAATGGGAAACTAAACATTCGATTTTGTAGTATACATGAAAGATAGGTGATGGATGCTTTCGTTTTAACTTAAACAATGTTATTCTGTCTGCACTTAGGTTGATGAGAAATGAGAGTAGGATATTTAATCTCTTCTCTCCCTTTCTTTTTGTTGTTCTTCGTCGTGTGCCATGTTGAATACTAGCATACACTCAACTTTTTGTTCTAGATGCTCTTCTCATTTGGTTTTGGCTTGCTGGTGTAAGAATTTGTGGAACCGTTTACAACATAATCTAGATGCTCGTCTCTTGTTATTTGGCCGGGATATGTAGACGATGAATTCAGCGTTTGTTTGAAGTTGATTGTCGATTGTTGATTGCAGTGGAGTCGGAGCAAGTGTCGAAACACTGAGACCGCCCCTTTCCTTGGCCTAAAACTGTATTAGGATGAAGCTGTATCATATTATGCTTAGATAAGAGAAGTAACTTTGTAGTTAGGTTTGAGTGAAATCTTTAGAAATATCCTTTTGGATTAAAAAAAAAAAAAAGAGAGAGAAGAAGAAGAAGAAAAATTTACAGACCTGCAGCATGTTGATTGTTGTTTCCCTCATTTTTTTTTTTTTTTTTAAAGTTTCGATCTTCTTGATTTTTGATTTTTTAAAATGAAAAAGAAAAAAAAAAAAAGGAAGAAGATGTGAGGCGTGTTATACCCCTTAGGCGGATATAATAAAAGGTGGTACCTATGAAATAAAAAGACTTAAATGAAAAAGACAATTTCTGTGTCTCATAACAGATGACTGTAAAAAAATATCGATCATTGGCACAAAAAAAAAAAAAAAAAAAAGGTGGGATTTGGATCCTCTGTTGTTTGTAACCGATAGCATAATGTACCGTTTGGTGTGTTTTTCTTTTTCTTTCTTCTTATTTGTTTTAAAAATTCAAAAAATAAAAATAAACCCTATTAAGAAAATATCAACCTTAAAAAATAATTTTGAAAAAAACTTATTAAAAATAACCCCATAAAAATTATACCAAATGAAAAATCCAATTAAAAAATAAAAATAAATCCTAAATGATTAAACAAATCTGAACCGTTGAATCAAAAATCCAACGACCCAGATCATTGACTGCATCAGCAACATCAAAAACCCAATAGCCGTCGACCCCAATCCTAAAAGGTGATACCTATGAATAAACAGACTTA
This sequence comes from Drosera spatulata, assembly GCA_035668315.1. Lineage (NCBI taxonomy): Eukaryota > Viridiplantae > Streptophyta > Magnoliopsida > Caryophyllales > Droseraceae > Drosera > Drosera spatulata. The sequence goes on along the minus strand of JAOVYX010007591.1, from coordinate 34,223 downwards.
AAAGAAAAAGACAATTTCTGTGTCTCATAAAAGATGGCTGCAAAACAATATCGATCATTGACATGTCGAGACCATCTTCAAACAATAATTATGTTAAAGATTAAGATGATTTCTTTTACTTTTATATATTTTCTCTGTCCCATAATGTTTTCAACGACACACTATTCGAAACGTTCCGTTTTTATTCTTAATGATACCAGATAATTACTCCAAATTAAATTGACTCGAAATCAAAATTCACAACTTAATTTATCATTAGTATTTCATAATAATTTTATAAAAAATAATATTTATTCGTTTAAAATTAGATTTTGAAATACATATCGTTGTAAAAAGGGTGAATTGGAGGGAATAATAAACAAAAATACCAAATTGTTCGAGGCATGGTTTTACTTTTATGTGGCAACGGTTATACACTGATCTTTGTTATTACTTCACTCAAGATTATTGGATTTGTTGTTAAAATGTGGAGAAATTTAACATGAATTCCGGAAAACAAGGAACATTAAGACAAGCTGATTCTCCATTTATTCTTATTTGATGTCATCATTCAACACGCAAATATTCCATTTCAAAAGCAAAAATGAAATAAACAAACAACATGATGACACGTCATTACATTCTAGAAACCAAGTGGGTTTTGGAGTGAGGGTGAAGAACTATAATGTAAAACAGAAAAACAACAACAAACGGAAACAAAACCCTGTAGTGTTTCCTCGTCCCTCTGCCACCCCACCGTATCCTGATCGCCGCCGCCGACCTCGACATCGGCGCTGACGACGCGGCCTTTCTCTGTCCCCAAGAGCCGTTGGCTCTCCTTGTCATCTCATTTCTCTCTTGGCTGGTTTTGGCTTTGGTTTTGGTGATTCTCCTCATCGTTTTTGGGTTGTTTGTTGCGATGAGGATTGTGACTGAGGGTTAGGGTTTTGAGGTTTCTGGGGATGATTAGTTTCAGACCAGTTTGTGGTTTTCGATACATTGCAGGTTTGGGTTTCAAGTTTGGAACTTTGTTGCCGTTTGAGGAGTTGGAAACTTAGCAGGCTTCGTGGTGCACTGGGAGGAACTTGCAATGGGTTGTAATATGAATGGATATCGTGTGGTTTGTGGGGATGATCGGATTTGTGTGCACTTTGCTTCAGGTTACATTTCAAGTTAGGAGCTTTGTAACGGCTTAAAAAAGTTGGAAACTTTGATAGGAGTAGTGGTGTGAGTCAGGAGCTAATTGGGTCTATTGCGTTGTTGTGATTTCTTGTTGGGTGGAGAATGGCTTTACCTCAGGACCAAGTTGCCATTGTTGCTCAACAAATTACATAGATTGCCCAATATCTAATGGCAGTTGGGTCAGGCACTACGAAAAACTGCCAATGATTGCGACGGAAAAAATCCGTAGTAAATTATATATTTTTCGTCGTAAAGACAATTTGTCACGGATTATTCCATCGTAAATACATTCGTCGTAAAACAGTTATTTTGTTACGGATCTGTCACGGATTATTCTGTCGTAAATACATTCGTCGCAAAACAGTTATTTTGTTACGGATCTGTCGCAACCTAATTTCATAAACAACGGTTTGACTTTTTCCGTAGCAAAAAAAAATCCAAAATTAATTAATTTTTTTATTTCAATTGCGACGGAATTCAGTCACAAAAAATAATTTAATTTTTTATATTAACCAATTAGTTTTTAATTTTTTTAAAAAAGAAGAATTATATTTTTTAAATTTTTTAAATTTTTTGCTATGAATTCCATCGTAAATTATTAGTTTTTTAATTAAAAAAATGGTATTTGCAAAGGAAATCCGTCACTATTTTTCATTATTAAAAAATAATAATTGAAAAATTAAAAAAATCAACCGAAAACCTGAAGCTGTTTATTACATCATAAATTTTTGCGTTGTAAATAAGAATCCACCACCGAATACAAATAAAAGTACATGAATCCAAATACAAGCGATCAATGGCAAGGTAGACTAGGATGATGTTGCTCCGGAGGGCATGCATCATGGTCCGGACGAGGTGAAAATCATGACTGATCGCTCTCAGTCTTGACCTGACATGTGGAAGCGGGATCTGCGCCTATCTGCCTCATCAAAAAAACAATCCACGTCTCCATCCTCTGCATCTGTTGTCTCTGAGTGAGGATCTCTTACTGCAGGCTCTGATGCTCCTCCAACGACACTCCGGATCCACGTGTAGCCTGTGACTGCGTCCGAGAGATAACAGAGAGCTTGCTCTTCGCATAGAATTGGCTCATAGCTGAGCCAATTCCATATACCCTCCCCTTCGACGTACCAGTAACGTCAATATAGGCCTGAGACGTAGCACCTGCAAGCTGCTACTGAGAGGCATCCGGATCCATGGACTCATTAACTTGTGACTCAGGGATCTAGTTGAGTCGCTCATAAAATAAATCATATATTTTTTAATGGAATCATTTATAATGAAAAAACTTGAGAATTTTAGAATAATAAAATTTAATACAAATAAAAAAAATATCCGAAACTGTGTAGCCATCTCGTCAACCACCAGAATATCGACCAGTGACTTTCCAATCAATATACAATCCATGATGCTAGGAGTACCTGCCTGTTTATGGGTCTCCACAAAAACCTCAAACTGTGTGGCTTTCCTCTTTAAAGTAGTCTCCTAAAAAGATTAATATTCAGATTAATTGAAATTTAAAACTAATATATATTGGACAAATATAATTGAGCTCAAATTGAATAATTAAAGTTTAAAGTTTTATAATCCTCTTCGCTACAACGATGGAGGAGGCGCTGCCCTAAACGTGCTTCGTCTTTCCTTTATTTCTGTTCGCGGCATTGATATGGGACCTCTCTTGTATCTTCGGATCAGAGATAAACCTCTCAATAAGAAAATAGCCAACATCCTCATTGATCCATGGAACAGCCTCGTACCAATCATGTTCTTGTTGCATAATCTTCATCCGTGCCTTAAAAACGTCATCTCGCATGCGGTCTTACAACTTCTCCTCCCATGCTGCATGTACTTGGGATCCAAGGAAGTATCCCAAGTAAACAAAGTTTGCAAATTATAAAATAAAAATTTAAATATAATAGATGGATAAATTAAATTACATGAAAATAGAAGCATGCAAAATAAAAATGAAATGTACATATCGTAAAATATTCAAACATCCGATCTCATACAGGAAGGGGGACCTCCTTGAAATTCATCCACGACTCCTCATAGAACGCCTGAAAGGATAACACAGTCCCATGGGCCACATTCTAGTGATAAAACCTATAAATAATCAATAACACGTGGAAACAAGCTAGGAAAAATAGGAAAAAATTTATGATATAAATTTGGTATACATAAAATTTGAATCTAAATGAAAAGTATACGAATGTGTATCTGGATATAAAGGACTGTGAGAATCAGGATCTGCTGATGTGAATGCACGACATATACGAGATGCACGAGATCCACGAGAAGCACCGCGAGAGGGCTGTGCAGAAGTAGAAATGCGTGGGGATGGCTTTGCTCGTTGATCATCGCCGTGTAAACCGACCATGATATCAAACTGATCTGCCTCTGGGAGTATGGCCCGAGATGTGATTTCTATACTCCCATCAACCGAGCGACCGTCACTAGGATCACTACCTCGATCACTACTTCTCCCTCTAAGGAAGCCTTCACTTTTGCCTCCACGTCTACCTCTAGATGCGTCAGAAGACATCTATAAAAAGAAATTGTACTTAGTGGAACCAAAATTCATACTCAAAGTTTATTTTATTGGTTCAATCATTGTATTTATATTAATATTATTTTATTTATATTAATTATTTAACCCAATTTAAGTTATTATAACAACCTTCATTCCTATTCCTCGTCATCCTCCTCTTCCTCCCCATCTTCCTCCTCCGTGTCTTTTTTTGTTTCTGTTTCTTCTTCTTCTCCTTTCTCCCCCCTGTCTTTTGCGTCTTCTTCTTCGTGTTCTGCTCCCTCCATCTCACCATCTCCATCATCATTATCATCATTCTCATATTTTACTTTCTGTAATGGTTTAAGAATGGGGTGGACTGACATTCAACTCTTCTTGAAAAACTTCTTCCACTACTTTAGGAACATCAATTGTTGATCGTGATTTCGTTTTAAACACAGTCCACCATTTCGATCGTCGCGGTATGCATCCCTGATATGAAGCATTGTACACTTGAATTGCTTGAGTGACGAGTATAAAAGAATCATAGAGACCTCTATATCGCGACGTCCAATCAATATCAACAATCTCATAACTAGGATGCAAACTCAACCCCGAGACAGAGTCAAACCATTCACACTTGAATAAAACTATCTCCAAACACCTAAATCTTGGTGTGATATACTGGAGTTTCAGAATGTCAACGAGGATGCCATAATAGTCTACATCACCGTCCCCTTTAACGCACACTCTTCAATTAGCCGTCGTCTTTATTTTATCACGATTATATGTGTAAAAAAGAATGTCAATCATAATATACTGTTTGAACTTCTTTACATAAATCGCTGAACCGACTGTAATTGGCTTTATAATCTCATTGCTTTCAAGGTATATTGTCTGTGAGGATCAATAAGTCAAATTTTGATATTTTTCAAGTCTAAGCTTTATGTATACTAATTATTTTCTACTCACATGATTTTTCAATCAAATCGACCATATATGACGACCTTGCGTCCATGCTGCCTCGGTAGTGCTACACTACAAAAAATTAGTCTTTTTACGACCGTTTTAAAATATCGATCCAAAATTTAGCGACCGAAATGATTATAAAAAACTTTAACGATCGAAACGGTTGTAAAAAACTTTAGCAATTGAATGTAAAATCGGTCGCAAAACTAACGACCAAAACGGTCGCAAATAATGACTAACGAACGAATCGATCGTTAAATGCTATTATCTAAGTAGAATGAGACCTTCCCTCGCGTTTATTTCTTCCTCCCCGTTTTTCACATTTCTCCCACTTCCCACTGCCACCACCGACGACCACCGACGACCACCGACGACCATCACTTTCTTCAGTCGCCTTATCACCTTCACCTCCCTCGTCGTACATCCCAACGTCGTACACATCTGTCACTGCCTCACATCCCACCATCGCTGCACACCCCGACCAGCCAGGGATCCGACGAGAGGAGCTCCGACGAACTCCGGCGAAGTCCACGCTCGTGACCCAGCCCAATTCAACAAGTGGACCCAACACATAATTATCCCCTCACATGACCCGCCCAAATTCCACGCTCTCCCGCCAAAACAAACCTTTTCCCGCCACAATCAAACCCACTCCTTTTTTATTTCCCCGCCGAAACAGCTCTCTTTCTCACGTCAAACCCTCAAAACCCCTCACTTCACAATCCACCATTCTCCTCTCTCAAACTGAACAACCCCAAAAAACGGATCTCCATGGAATCCCCAAAACCCACAACAAGGAAGCGTAAGCAGCTACAACGCGCGCCAAGAACACCCCTCGACGGCGCCGTCACTCGCAGCAAAACCCGATCTGGGTCCCATGGGCCCCACCGGTCAGCCGATATCCACGACTTTCTTCTTCCTGCTAAGAAGAATAAAAGGAGATCGAGGAGTGGAGGTGATGAGGACTTGTTCGGGGACGAAGAGAGGGTTTCGGTGAAGGATCTTCGCGCTAGGCGGATCTTCTCCAAGAAGCTGACGGGTGATCATGATCAAGGTCTTGGAGAAAAGGGTTGTGGAAAGAAGGATGGAGTCGAGGGAGTCGGAGAGGGGATTGATGGGGTTGTTGCTGGAAACCCTATTGATGTGGTCGCGGTGGAGACGGGGTCTTTGTTCGAGGATGGCGTGGTGGGATCGGTGGATTTGGGTGGAAAAGGGAATTCTATGGAACCTGATGTTGGAAAGTCGAAGACTGATGAAGTGTGTGAGATTGGAAGGGAGGAAAGTGTTCAGACAACTCCTCCTCCTCTTTTTGATGTAGTTGTTGATGATGTTGATGGTGATGCTTTTGCGGCTGAGCAAAGGGGTGCGGCTGATGACGGGAAGAATGAAGCGCAGGCGGGGGATCATGATAATTTGATGCCGTCGAAGGGATGTGAGTTTAGCATTGGTGGTTGTGCTAAGGATGGAATTTTCACTACAAAAGCCGATAGGCCGAAGAATTCTGGTTTTAACAGTATACTGGTGAGCGATACTATATGCTTGTACCTTCCGAGAGACATATCAACCTTCCGAGAGATACTTTATGCTTGCACTATTCTCCAGTTTAGTTTACAAAATTCTGCCCTGCTCATATATTCGTGTTCTCTTAAGCTTAGTTTATAGCTCCATAGAAACTTACGGCTCCAGGTTACAGCAAACCCTTGGATGCAGAAGTTGTGCACAGCCTTGCTTTGCATTTCTATGTTTAGTCTCAATTCCCAATTTGTTCCGCTATGTTGTTTGGTCCCATAAGTTACTCAGTATTTATGATGTTCTTGTGACCGACCAGCCTCCAAGGTAATTGCGGGCTATAATATAGATACTCATAGCCTATATTAGTTTCATTAGAACTGGGGAGGGGATTATGAGTTGATTCTGAAACCATCATGAATTCTAGTGATAAGTGATCATGCATAATTATCGTTTGTTGGTTTAGGTTTTTAAGTCATTTTCTTAGTGTGATTTACAACACATAGGAGCTACTACTATCTGACTTCACTGTGCTTCCATTCGACGTCATAGGTCCTCAAACCTTGCTCTAGGCTAAAGATATATAAAGCTCCAAGTTCAATTAGCTACAGAAGACTGCTTCCATTTCTGATGGATATAGCCAAGGACAGGTCCTGTAAGTTGTTCATTCCTCCATTTTACACTTATCTTGTTATGTTACAGGTGAAGAAGATGAGCTTTTGCCAGCATCATAACACTTCAAAGTGAATCATTTTTAGGTAAAGTGCAAACTATGGTATGTGCAAAGGGTGACCAGTGCTCGGAGAAAAAGCCGCTACAAAGTGCAGTAATGTCTACTCTGAAAGTGAGCTTCATGAACAGAGGTAATGGCGATGAAATACCAGAAGCTGTAGCTGATTCTGTCTTCCAAATGAGGACCAACGATGCACATAATAAGGAAAGTGTTTTTCCAGAGTACCAGGCCACTAGTTACACTCCTCAACATACTGTAGCACGATCTCCAACTCAGAACACACCTGTCGGAAAGCGCATGTCTGCAGAATATCAAATTGGATCGCTTGTAGTTGAGCAAGTTCCATCTCAGGAACTTGGCAACATAGACTCAAGTATCAAAAATATGAGCACTGATGTTGGATCAGTTCAAACTGCTAAGTTAGTCTCCCGTGATAACGGTTTTGAAACTTCGCTAGCAGGAGGTAGTCTAAACACTACATCTGTTTCCATTGCCTGTGCCTCAGAAGATTTGCGCTCACCAAATATCAATGATGTTCCTTCACTACCACAAGTATCTAATCAAGCTAATGGAATTCTAAAGAGAAATCCACGAAGAGGATGTAGGGGTCTCTGCAGCTGTTTGGACTGCGCTTCATTTCGCCTACATGCAGGGAGAGCATTTGAGTTCTCAAGGAATCAGATGCATGATGCTGAAGAACTAGCTCAGCACTTGATGAAGGAACTATCATGTTTAAGAAAAATGTTAGAAAATTCTTCTGGCGGTACGGTGAATGATGTTGTTCTTCCTGTTCATCAGGTAATGAAGTCATGCTACAATCAATGGTTTTTAGCTTCACTGCTTGGTAATTGTTAGTGATTGAGATGATTCTATGTATGTAGATCAAAGAAGCTTGTGCAAAAGCCTCCAAAGCAGAGGATCTTGCAAGGAAGCGCTTAAGCCAAATGAAAGGTGATATCTTTGTTCACTGCAGAACAAAGGTAAGCGAATAAATATGCTTACCGTTACCATTCCACTGTTTTGTTTCTTGCATTCACCGAAAGCTTATGTTTTCGTCTCTTACTTATACCAGACTCTGCAGCGACCAAAGGTTAACTTTGCTCCTCACATCGTCAAAAAGATTTCAGAAAACTGTCTTGCCCGAGTGAAACCTGCACAGGAAAATTGACGTCTGTGTGGGTTATAGCAAGCTTGATCTTCAAGAGGCGAGGTCACACTTGTCTGTAAGATGAAGCCTGCTGATTACTTATCAGCTTTAGATTGTCTACGGACCGTCTGTGAAATTGGTGACATTGAAGATGAAACTAATGAAGTTTAGGTTATAAACGTTTGGTTTCCTCTGAGTTGGAGAATGCGTGCTATTCATATACCTATACATTTTCTTTAGAAATTCTTTGCTTGCACTATATCTGAGAATTCTTGATGTCTAGCTGATGACGGTCCATCTCTATTCTTCAAGCAGTTCTATGGTTGAAGAAAATCTAAGAACAATAAACACAATAATTCATTTTTGACTTGGAAAAGATATTTGAAGATTAGGCGTGTACCCTTGATCATGTTTGTTGTGATTTTTTGTTCATGCTTTATTTTTTGTTTGATTTCTTTGTTTTAGTCTTGTTTTCTTGTTTGTTTTTCATTTCCTATAAATATCATGTTTTGGTATTGTATCGAGATATTGAAACTTGAATAAATAAAAATATTATTGTGTGATTTTTCTCATTGATTATTTCTCTCCCAAATTCTTTTTTTTTTTTTTATAAACTCTCCTAAATCATTCCTTTCTTTTTTCTAACTCTATCATAATTCTTCTTTTCTTTCCTTTTCTTTCCCTTTCTTTCCTTGTTCTACATCACTAGCTCAGAGATCTCCTAACTTGTATCAGTCTCTTTGAGAAAGAGCATGAGCTAACCAAGTTCCAAATAGTCATCATTTTAGTCTTTCTAATAACCCGGAACTAGTTACACATAAGGTTCTTTTGATCAACCTGTAGTCACTGTTGCATACAAGGATTTTCCACAAGTAGAGAGCTGATCCGCATCGCCTTATGTGCGACAACATGCCATTTGATAGGAATGCTGTGTTGAGTGCACTTGTGAGAAAACTCTAGTAGGTTTGAAACATAACATCAAAGATATTTAGTTTGAAATATCAAGATCGTTATCTTCAGATTAATATTTATAGAAGATTAAACTTATGATAATAGGATATTTTTTACGATTAAAATATATTCTATCTATTAAATATAAATTTTATCTCTATAATGTATATTAAAAATTTATATTTAAGGATATATTATTAATCATAATATTCCTCAACATGTTGGTCACGAGAGCAAACTTACGTGATCGTCCAAGCAAGCTCAAACAAGGATCTTTCTGCTGAAATATTTGATGTTTTGACATGTAATTTGTGTTCATGTGTTTGAGAGATTACCTGATAAAGCTAATGAGCATACTGAACATCACAAATACTTTTGAATAAACCATATATTAAGTTCTTATAATAACAATACTACATGACACAAATCTAAGTAACAATAATTCAGTAAATGAACGAATCAAAGAATATCCACCATGTTATGTTCTCTCGGCCCAAAATTCTTCTCGGCTACAGCGAACCTCGCTTGCATTCAGGGGGGGGAACACCCTGAGGAAACCTCTTAACATCAGTGCAATAGTTGTATATCATATGATACCTCTGCACCCATCTCAGCCTCCTCCTGCTACTCGCATCAAGATCAACCCCTTGCCACGCCGCATCCCTGAATCCTCCTCCTGATTGACACGAGGATGAGCGGCCATCCCAAACGCAGGCATTGGCGTTGAAGTTCTTGTAGTATGCAGTAAACGGAGCTTTGCTCCAGTCGGTCTTCACCCTCCCGCCTTGTGTCGCCCAGTCGTCGGCGTTCCATAGACTGGAGTAGATCCTCATTGGCTGGTTCTTCGGGAACGGGACACCGATTGCTTCGTGATTTCTGAATACCCTGATCGGCATGGTGTCCACCATGAACCTGTCAATGAGCGCGCACATCAATCTCGCAGTCCTCGACTTTGGCACATAATGATGTTGGTATACACCAATACTATCATTTTTTTCTATTCATAACTTATAGTAGTAGTTTTCAGTAGGGAAGTTCTTGTAGAATGGATGTTATCTGTTCTAACGTATGTTATAAGACTTTAAGCGAAGAAATTGACATGCTTACATGATGAGCCTAGAATTCCAGACAATAGAGTAAGTGTGGAAGTTGATGGTGGGATCAAACCAAAGATGAAACTGCTGCTCCCTGTTACCCTTCCCCAGTGTGAACACATTCGTATGAAGCGTGTAAGGCTGCCCGCTTACATTCCCCAAGAACTCGAAATCTATCTCGTCGTGAGTCGGCCCTTGTGACGACAACTGCAGCACCACCAAAACACCACCACGTCAAAACCTACACAACAAACACAACAATGTACCCCAAACCTACCAAAACCAAGCAAGTGTTTCTCACATAGTAGGCCGTTACGGTACCAGCAGAGTTACCAGCAACGAGCTTAAGCTGCATATCGATACGACCAAACAAGTACTGGTTCTTGGACTGGAATCCCGACCCGGACGCCTTATCGAGCGTCAGGGACAGAACCCCGTCACCGGCGCCTAGCACCTTGATGCGATTCTCTCCGAATGTGGGCTGGAACTCCTGGTAGAAGTTGCCTCCATAGACACTACTCATCAACATAACAACCACCAACATGCTAAAACAACAATGCAAACCCATGTTGCTGAAATCTTGAATATATGTTTTTGCTTATAAGTTTGGTTTTGCTTTGCTTCCTTTTTTTTTTTTTTTTTTTTTGAAAGGTGCTTTGCTTGCTCTAATGTTGAGTGACTATGTGTTGTGGATTGGACCAATATGTGTGTATATATATAGTAAGTGTGATGTGGCAGTGAATGAGAGGAGAGATGAGAGACGCGTGAGATGAAAATGGATCAGCTGTCAAAAAGCTGGAGCCAGCGAACATTGGCAAAACAAACAATGGAAGGTAGATTGGCCTTAGCTAAGGGCAGGGCTGTGCTTGGAAAAGGATACCAATTGGTCAATTTTGTGCCTTTCTGTTGCTAGTGTTTTTTGAAATTCTTGATGTGTGTGCCTTTAGTTCTGGAAACTTCCTGTTGGTTCCATTTTGCCTGCTACTTTTGTTGTTGAGACCTGACCTTTTTCATTAATGCTGAAAAAATTCTTAGACCAACAGTATCCCACCGTCATGGAAATCAACAATATGTTTTATCCTTTCACTTGACTTGATCTTGAGATCTGTTAATGAGAATCAAACTCGTAACCCCTGCACCAACAAACAAAAGATTTTGCAACAACAGATAACAATAACAGAGAAGAAAACCTCTTGAAAAGAGGTCATCCGCGAAGAACAGAAAGTCACGCAGAGCGGACCGGGCCCAGCATAGAGTCCCTTTTAAGATATGAGGACGCGGATTTGAGCCTCAGCTTGACAACCATTGATTGCATGGCAAACCCTACACTTTTCCTGTATGCTATGGGCTGTCAGCATCTGTATTCTGTGTTCTCACAAGAAACATGTGACTACTATTAGTAGTTCGAATTCACCATTTTGGGTGTATTTGTAATTCTATGGTATATATATGTACGGTAAAGTTACTTTTGTTATCCACTTGCAATTGCTAGACAGTATCATCCCGTGACGCGATGATTTGTTCGTATCCTAGTGCAAATTAAGTAACGAAATTGGCTCCATTATAGCTCATCATTTCTTCCACTTTTTAGGTTCTGAGGCAAGACCCACTTCTTTGTCCTGCTAGGTTGAAAATTGCTCTAAGTTTCTTCTAAGTTCTATGCGCTAGAAATCATTCAAACCAAGTCCTCTGAATCTCTTCCATCATATACTTTTAAGAAACATTCACTCGAATTGAAATTGCGACCAGTTCTTGGAATCGAAAAAGATAAGGATGCAGGTTCACCAACCATAGACGGAGTACTACATTCATCATAAACCAAATAACAACATCCTAGTATGAAAGACATGCAACGCTACTTTGACTCGAACACTTGAAACATGGACGAAAAACACTCTATTATCGAACTTAATAGCAGATTCAGTTTTAAGATTCATAGTTCTAACTCAGTAACTCCGACCATATAGACTGTTAGGTCGTGCAAATGGATGGTAGAAGCAAGTACAAGGTTAGCACGCATGAAAGTTTATCACCCTTACAAGGCATAACCGATTTATTTCAAATAGAGAAAATGCATTTCAGATGGCAAAAGTGGATAGCTCAATATCTGCACAGACCACAACGGAAACAAACGATTCAGCAGAACGCTTACAAGTACCTTACTCTATGACTAGGCAAGCGTCTCATGCCCAGTTCAAAACTGTACCCTTTGCAAATAACAAGCTACAGCAAACAAGCTGAGTGCAGGAGGTGCCATCAGATTCAAGTATCCGAGTATTCTAAGTTATATACACACCTAAGATGCTGTCAATTCATCGTCTCCGGCCCAATTTTTTGAGCTGTGAGATATCAGTTGGAATATCATAACCTGGAGGAACAAACACAACATCATCCCATTTTGAACATGAAGCGTCCTGCACAAAAACAAAAAACTTCGTTATTAGTACAAGGAAATGCTTCACCCTTTGTTGATTCACTTAATAACTCAATTGGAGGATACTATCATAGATCCTACCACTTCATGACAGCTTCTCAGAATTTAAAATTCCATGATGGCTTCTCAGTATCAATACGGATCAGAGAGATTAAGTGCAGCATATCATGTTTTACTTCTCTCTTAACAGTTCCTTCCTATGCACAGCATAGGAACAAATCAAGTAAAATATTTATGTCAAGCTAGCGGATCCTAGAGTACTACTATTTGAATCATAACACATTAGAACGATTTGTTACCTTCATCCCTTCTATTATCTCTTCAAGAGCAGCAACCTGCAACAAGAAATATTTTTGAATCCGGATTTCAGAAAAGTAGGTTAGCCACAAGCCTACAAGAAAATTCATAAAAGACAAAGAAAGTATACCTGGATATCCCCTTCCCTTGCGGGAAAACTAAAAGTCATACGCTGACGAGCTTTTTCCAAGGACTTCTCGAGATCCTCCTGTGAAAACACAACGATTGAGTTGCTTTCTACAGAAAGCCAAAGTTCGAGCAATGGACACCATGATTCTAACCTTCCGGAAAAATAGTGGCAGATATCTCTTGTCCTCGGTCATAAGCGTTAGATTTGGAGACTGAAAACACATCAAAGTATCAGATTAGTCCAGGAATTGGATGGAAGTACGGAATAGAGGCATAGGTCATGTAACACACAATGAACCAAAAACTCTTGGCAAGCAAAAAGAGTCAAGAGTAAAAGGGGAAAAAAGAAAGAAAGAAAGAGATAACACAGCAAAAACACTTCCAAGCTCGATAAAGCTATGATGCCAAGGAAGAGTTCCAGCATATGCCGCCGAATATTTCCCAGCTTTTCGTGCTATAAAGGGAGCATGTAGGCACAGAAGAGAAGTACGAGAAAGAAAAATGCCCACAAAGAATACAAAGGGAATGAAAGATAAAGCAGCAGCAACAACTATAAAAAATAAAACAAAAAATATTTAGCCAGCGGATACGATGACATCACTTTGTTCTATCCCCTGCAACCATGGTCATGACTCATGATATGTCATGCCATGCATGACGACAAAAACAGCAAAAATCCTTCACCTAAACCGATATGAAGTTCAACGACGAATACATTTTTGTAATACAACATTATCAAACAAAATCAATTTTTGCTATTAGATTACGGGTGTTCAATAACTTCTATTCTCAAAAATGTAAATTTAGATTAAATAAAGACCAGCTTGATGCCGGTGTTAACGATTGGATGATCATATTGCTTGCTTGCAGTAGCCTTTGATATCTTATTACATCCAGGGAAACTGCTATCTATTTGTAAACGTATCCACATATCATGAGAACAACAATTACAGCATTCAACCGAATACATGGAAATTTTGATGCTGAAATCTATCCAGAAGGGGAAAATAAGGAACAAAAAAGCTCTATTGGTAAGCCATAGTTCGTGAATTTGGAAAATAGCGGGTTGATAAATACCTCAAAAATTGGTATGCCGGAGAATGTCTTATCGAAGGAACTTGTCCTCCCCATCTCCTGCAAATGACATAACGAAGGATGAAATCCAAGAACAACCTGACCAAATGAGACCAACGTACATTGCATGATCATAAAGCTAGGCAACTATTCATGTGCATTTGTAATATAATGAGAATGCTCTTTCAGACAAAATTACCTTCTCCTTTTCTTTCTCCCTCAACTTCTCCTGCAAAGAATATAAGAAAGATCAGAAAGACAGAACAATTTGCTTGGACCACAACAAATGAATATTAAATGTATATAGAGCTAGAGAACTATCCAAGCGGATTTCATATACAGTATAGAATATAGATGCAAGACCAGGAGAGTGTATGCTTCAAAGCGAAAACAAATGCAACCATCGGATCCCGAAAAATACGAATGCAAAGTAACCCATTACACATAGAACAGAATGGCAGCCCCAATTCCATTTACTTGTCCATAGAAAATGCTGATCATAAGATTTTATTTTATTTTATTTTATTTTTTGATTAATAGCAAAGAGTGAGTATTTTCTAGCAACTGGCGTCGCTTGATGAAGCTTGATTGGTTTCTATTAATGATCACAATCCAGTGAGAACACACATGAACGGTACATGCATTTGTTGAAGAAAGACATTCACCTTGAGCGCATGGACAACCTGTGATGCCTCAGGAACCAACCTGAAGGCAACTCCATCCTCTTTCAGCTGAAACACCTGCAATATGCACCAAACTGCATCGGATTAAGGTGTTGGCATTAGAGTTGTCAAATACACGGGCTTGGGCCGGCCCGACTCTGGGCTTTTTGACCCGTCACTGTAGATTGGATTTTGAAAAAAATGACCGTTAGGTTTTTCAATCAAAACCATAAACGGTTTTTAGAAACCGTCATCGGTTTTGATTTAAACATCAACGGTTTAAATGGATCGCATAAACTTCGCCACAGATCTCCAAAACTGTGAACGGTTATACGAAACCGTGAACGATTTTGAAAACAATATGAACGAAAATTTAGGATACGTCAACGGTTTTGGATGGGCAGAAACCCTTAACCTTCAAAACCGTGAACGGTTTTGAAAACCGTCATCGATTTTGGGATATGGATTTCTGTCCTTTTGAAAACCGAGACCTGTTCTTGAAAACCGAGCCCTGTTCTTCAAAAACCGTTGACGATTTTTGAAACCGTTAATGATTTTATTTTTTAATAATATTTTCAAAATAGTTATTTTTTCAAAAATTGGACAAAAATACCCCACCAACGGTCATAAAACGGCTATATTTGAGAACTTTTTTGTCTAACTCATTTTTTGAAAGATTGCCTATATAAACAACAATTGGGATACCATATGTTCACAAAATCTTCCATGTTTTCTTGCAATCAAAGTCTCGAATTCCCTAAAACTCTCTTATTACTTCTCAATCTTTATAAATCATAAATCGTAATGGCTCACTCATCCCAAAA
Source organism: Drosera spatulata (assembly GCA_035668315.1). Lineage (NCBI taxonomy): Eukaryota > Viridiplantae > Streptophyta > Magnoliopsida > Caryophyllales > Droseraceae > Drosera > Drosera spatulata. Next base: position 18,733 of record JAOVYX010007591.1, on the reverse strand, counting down.
TCGAAATGTGTACAATGTCGACAATGACGATGTATTTCCTCCTACGCGTGATGATGCCGGGAGGCGATTCAACGTTCCCGACATTGTTCCGCAAGACAAAGGAACTTCTTAATCCGAAAAGGGACAATCAAACGTCGCATCCGTCGCTTTTTCATCGAGGAAAGGCTCGGAGTGTTGGTTATATTTCGAGAAGGTCATCGGAGCAAATGGGAAGGTGACCGAAGCTATGTGCAAAATGTGTGTTAAGATATTCTCAACGGGTAAAAGTACTTCACATTTGTTAAGGCTTGAAAAAACTTGTCTATTGAAAGAAGACAATGTCCCTAAGGAACAAACCCAATTAAATAATGCGAGCGGATTATGGACATATAATCATGCCCGTCAACGTGAAATGTTTGTCGAATTCATAGTCCATAATGGACTACCTTGAAATTTTACGGATAATCCTAAATTTATTAGATATGTTCAAAATGCATTACAACCTAGTTATCAAAGAAATCATAGAAACACCATTAGATCGGATGCTTTAAAGCTTTACCTTGATGAAAGGAAACAATTGGTACAAATGTTTTCCGCTTACGATGAAAAAGTTTACATCACCTCCAGTGTTTGGACCACTAGTTTTCAAGTTCCTTACTTATGTTTAACCGTTTATTAGGTTCACGATTGGTGCTTACAAAAAAATATCATTGTTTGTAGATTATTGCCTTATCCTCATAGTAACGAGAAAATTTATAATTTAATTTTGACCATTCTACGTGAGTTTAACAAAATCTTGAGTATATCTTTTGATAATACTTCAAACAATAATGGAACAGTTCAAATGTTTAAAACCGCTTTGAATCCTATGTGCGATGATATGTTACTCCATGCTATATGTTGTTGTCACGTAATAAACCTTATAGTTAAAGATATCCTAAAAGATGAAATCATTGGACACTATGTGCAATGTATCCGTAATGTTTTGATGTTTGCTAATGGTAATGGTAAGCAAATATAGGAATTCAAGACTTTATGCAAGGAGATGAGAATGAAACCTTTGAAATCGTTGTTGAATGTTCAACATCGGTGGATCTTGACGTATTTGATGTTGAAGAGGGCGATGCAATACAAGGAGGTCTACAACCAATTCGTCATCTTAAAATTTTCGAAAGGGAAGCCTTCAACGGAATGTTGATATATTACGCAATGTTTGTGCAAATTGTTGAAGGTCTTTTACGAGGCAACGATAAAATTATCGGGTGTTTACTATCCCATTTCTCATCTTATTCTTCCCGAATTGCTTAATATAACTAGATTGTTAAATGAGTATAGATATCTAAGATCTATTACCCATGTCATTGAAAAAATGGAAGCTAAATTCCGCAAGTACTATGAGGATATCCCTTCACTTTTTTCCATTGCATGTGTTTTGAATCCCCTAATAAAGTTACAAGGGGTAGAAAACATATTAGATGCAATAGATGAGAACTTAGGAACAAGACACAGTGATAGAATAGAGCAATTTAAGGATGTTATCAATGGAATGTTTCATATTTATGACAATAAAGATAGGAGACAACAAATTGTCTCATTTGGAGCTTCTAGGGCCAGTAGTTCCTCACACCCACAAAATGAGGATAAATATCAATATTCTTACAATCTTATTAAGAAGAAGAAGCCTAATAGTGCACAACAAAATTTCAATGAATCGACCTTATATCAACAAAATAACTTCATTGCTTTCATATCTCTCAATGATTTAGTCAATTTTGATATCTTATCTTGGTGAAAAGTTTCTTCCGTGCACTATCCTATTTTGGGAACAATGGCACGTGATATTCTTAGTGCTCAAGCTTCCACGGTGGCATCCGAGTCATACTTCTCCGTTAGCGGTCGAGTGCTTAATGATAGAAGAAGCCGACTTTATCCCGAATCTTTGGAGTGCTTGGTGTGTTGGAAGGATTATCTTGATGCTAGATACCGAGAACAAGACAAGAAACCCGACGAAAGGACTTCCAATTTGGATGGGAGTTTGAAAAAGATGGAAGATATTATGACTTCTCTGGAGTGATTTTTTGATATGTCTTTGATAATGTATGTAACAATAATGTTTTCGAATGTTAAATTAGTTCATGAGGTATATGTCCCCCTTATTTTGTATTTTGTTTGAATTAATAAAGTAACCAAGGTTCCGTCCAGGACCTAGATAAGTTTGGGCTTAGTATTATACAAATCATGATGAAATGATCAAATTTTTCGTCGAAATGTTTAAAAACATAAGAAAATACCTCAAAATGGCCAACGTTTTTCAATAAACCGTCAATGGTTTTAATGTCCTGAGAACAAGGTTTTCTGTTAATTGAAAAACGTTGTTGGTTTTCAATAAACCGTTGGTTTTGATGTCCAGAGACCACTTTCAAAATAAAACATCAAAACCATCACCGGTTTAATAAACCGTCAACGGTTATGGATCACTAAGAGCAACTCAAAATGGAACATTAAAATTCAGTGATGGTTTTTTGAAACCATCATCGATTTTCGATCACTGAGAGCAACTCAAAATGGAAAATTGAAAACCGTTACCTGTTTTCAAGAAACCGTCAACGGTTCATTCCAGATCTGCCATATCACCCCTCGACCCCTCACTCTTCCTCTCACTTTTCCCCCACTTCTCTCTCTTCAACCCCAAATCCTAACACATCCAAACAACCAATTACACCCAATTGAGTCGAAATCTTCCCAAATCTCATCACATCGACACCGATTCTTCAATCCCTATACATCAATTTCGCCAAAACACCATGATTCTCACGAATTCACAACTCTTATTCCTGTTGATTTCAATGCTCAACACCCGGAGTTGCGCTCAACTGGGTAATGACGATGGATCGGATGATGAGCATAGTGCCTGATGTATCGAGGACGCCATCTCCTTCACAACCCCAACGTGGTGCACCCCGTCGCAATCCTTCTAGGACGACGAACGTTGACAAAGGCAAGGGGAAGCAACCAGCCAAGGAGACGAAAAAGGAAAAACGAAGACCGGCGGAAGATGTGGGTGTGGAGAAGTTAAAGATCGATGGAAATACAGGTGGTGCTCATCCAAAGAACGCCATGAATGCCGAGATCCCGAGACCTATGCAAATCGACCCTACAGGAGATACTCAATCTAGCGCCACTCTTGAGTTTCTATCCGATCATTATGAGGGTGTGTACAACAAACAATTGAAAAGGGAACTTAGTTATGGCCATGTAATTGGTCTTGATTGGCTTGATCAAAACAACTTTCCGAGGTTTAATGATTGGTTTGAAGCTCAAGGTTGGAAAGATTTGGTAACCAATAGGACAACTAGATGCTATCCGAAGATGATGCGATTGTTTTATACTCACTTCGAGCCTATCCCGAAGAGAATTTGCCATTATAGGTTATGGGTTAGGGGTAAAAACATTATGCTCAATCTGGAGATTATTGGTCAAGCTTTGGGGATCAATTTTGAAGCAATAGCGGAGGCTAAACAAAATTGTTGGGAAATGATTGAGGGGTTTAGCGGTAGAAAAACTTGTGAGACTTTGTTGAAATATAACTCACAAATGCCTACGCCTTTCATCCTAATGAATTAAATCCCGAAATGAAAGTATTGCATCTTATAGTAGATCGGTGGTTGAAGGGAAAAACCAGGGGATAGATGATCCAACACGCAATGAGATTTCGCTCATGTATGCGTTGGTTGAGAAATGATTGATCAATCTTCCTTTCTTTCTTCTTTATCAAATGGACAAATATGCTAAAGATCATGAAAAGGCTCTTGCATTTAAGAATTATATTTCCCAAAATTCTTGAGTATCATGGTTTTGATTTGAGTAAGAAGAAGAAGGTAGAAAACTCTTTCAAGGTTTTGGGATCTCCGACTCATCTTGTTATCCTGAAGTGTGCTTTGAATCGGGAAATCGGTACGTGAGAGATCATCCGTCCGAGGAATGTGACGAAGAAACAAGTGAAGGATTCTAAAAGGTCGGATTATTATGATCTCAAAAGCATCCAAGCTAGGTGGAAGGCTTCGCAAGCAACATCTAGTGCACAAGAAAAAGTGAAAGATGAAGGACACGATGAAGATGATGCTTGTGATCATTACCCTCAATTCCGCTCAATGGACCGCCACATGAAATTCTTAACCAACAACTACGAAAGGTTGGAGCGAAATTATGAAGAACTTCAAAGGGATTTCAACGCCTTCCAACATCGTGTGACTACGAGATGAGAAGTAGATGAACACCGTCATGATGAGATCACATACTATCTTAATCGACTAGCACTACAAGCGGGAATTCCTCCTTCACCGTCCGCGGATGACGACGACGACAACGACATGGATACATAGTTGTTTACTTGTTTTCAGTTTTGAAATATTTTTATGCTTCTTAAAAGTTGGATATTTTATCTTTCGAACATGTATCTTTATATTTGGAACAATGTTGTTGTTTTTATGACTTTTAAGTTGACATATTTTCATGTTCAAATGTTTAGTATATAATTCACACGTCATGTCAATATGTTGTTATGTTAATGGCACTTCAAACTTTGTTATGTATGAAACTTTGGAACAAACGTAGCTATTCAAATATTATTATGTTGTTTGGAACATATTGTTATTAAGGCTTGTAAGTGTAGCACTTCAAAAGGTTAAATTTTTTTCATTTTTGAAAATGAAAACCGTGAACGGTTTTCTTAACCGTTCACGATTTATACATCAAATAAGTTTTCAGGAACCTGTACATCTCAGTGATCAAAAATTGTCAACGGTTCTAAGAAAACCGTTGTCGGTTTAGTTAAAAACGCCAACGATTTCTTAAAACCGTTGACGGTTTTGGATCACTCAGATGTACAAGTTCCTGTAAGTTTTCATGCTGTTAGAACCATTGCCAGTTTTTGATACCGTGAACGGTTATGGAAAAAACATCAACGATTTTCGAAACCGTTAGCGGTTTTGACATTTTAGAGAAAAAAAAAGGAAAAGGGACTTAAAGCCTAGACATAAGGGCCGGGCAACCCGGTCCAAGGGCCTGGCCAAGCCCGAATTATTTATGGGGCCGGGCCAGGCCGGGCTTTCATCCTTGGGATCAAGTCCTAGCCCTGGCCCCTGTCCAAGGTCCGGGCCCACCTTGGCCCGGTCAAAGTCAACTGGACCGGGCCGTTACATGACAACTGTAGTTGGCATTGTGCAACATATAGCTAGCATGAACACAAGTTGGTTAACACCTATACAAAATGCGAAGAAAAGGTGATTTGTAATGATTTTAGCCTCTAGGAGAGTTGTCCCTCAGTCCCGAAAACAATTGTGACATCTATAATAAGCATTATTCCATAAATATCTGAGAAAAATCATTGTTTCATTTAACAATGGAACAATGTTTTTTAGCACGGAATGATACTTCATAATGTTTGATTTTCCCACTATGCAAGTCAAATTATACCCTGACAAACCCAATCCCAGTATAAACCCTATAATCTCTACACAGTTTCCGTTGAGAATCGAAGCAACGAGTCAATCCAACCAAACCCTATACCCTGACCTGCTTCAAAGGCACCGGAACCACTTTCGACCCCCGAAACCTCCCTTCCTCATCCATCCCCCTCATCTCTTCCAACGCCGCCGCCGCATCCTCTTCTCTCAAATACATCAACGCAAACCCCTTCCCCTTCTTCTCCTTCCCATCATCATCCTTCCTCCTCCTCTTATCCTCGATCAACACGATCTATCCCTTCTTATTACTCATCGTGTACACCGTCACCCCGTCCAGCCTGCTCTCGATCTCCGCCACCGACATCGCTCTTTCTCCAACGACACTGACGTCTCCGTTGGTGCTGCTGGTGGTGGTGCCGGGTTGTTGCATTCGGAATCGAGTTGTGAGATCGGGGGCGGCGATGCGGGCCCATGGAGGGGATTTGAGGGAGGGGTTAGGTTAGGGTTAGGGTTTGGGTTTGGGGAGAGGGATTTGATGAAGGAGGAGAAGTGGGAGCGGAGAGTGGCGAGGGATTTGCTGGAGGATTTGTAGTGGAGATGACTCTGGATTATCCATTTTTGCTGGAGGACAACTCTTCACTTGCTGTGAGGGTTTTTTGGACATCCTTGTTTTGTTGGAGCAACGAATGTCGATTGTTGGAGCAATAGAATGGATACGTGATACATCCGCTCCACTCCTTGGATCGCAAGGTTATTGCAACATATGTATATTTGGACATGTTTACATAAGTTAAGAGCATCCTCTGTTCTCAAATATAGCAATGAGCCCAAATTTATTTACTCTAATAAAGTAATTTTTTTATACAAAATTAATAACTTTTGTCATATTTAACATCAAATTTAACAAAATCATATTATAACAACACTTCAATTTGGATACAAACACTGTTAAAATATGCAAAAGATAATAAAAATGACACTTGGCTCTTTCTTAACCATTCATCAAATATCATGGTCAAAATTGAACATTTTAACCCTCGTAGTGTCATTGCCAAATTATAAATCTTAGCACTATTCATTCTCAAAATATAACAATTGCATTATCAAAATAGCTATTGTCATTGTGGATGTTCTAACATTCACCGCGCGTAAATTGAAAATTAATATACATTCATTTACATTTTAAAATATTAAAATTAATACAGTAGTGATAATAAGGGTTGAGTCCATATGAAAGACCGTAATATTATTTATTCTCTTTCTAATCATAATTAAAAATTATTATAATTATGAAAATTAAGATTGGGGATGATGTTAAAAAGAACGAAAATAAAACATAGGTGTAAAATTAATTAAGTTCAGTTTTAGATTTGCTGTTCTTGAGAAAGTTCTATCAAGTTGATAGAAATATATGACATACGTAATTGTTCTATCATGGATTTTAATCATAAACAAGAATTTTAATTTCATGTTCATATATGATAGATGTTGTAAATAGTTACGACAAAATAAGAATTATCGAGTATTTTTATTGGTTATCATTAAGCATGACATAACTAAACTAACATAATTATTCTATGTCAAAACAAGAATATAATAGATTAGCTACGTTACATTATAAACTTTCCTTAACACCTTGTGATAATGATCTAATGAAGATTAGCCTCATATTATATTCAATTTCACATGTACATAGATTAACCAAATAAGAATGATATTAATCTATGATTCGTTACTTATATTAATCAAATAAGAATGACTAATTGCATACATACGTCCTCAATGTACTAGGAAGTTAATCCAACTATATTAAGTGAGCAATTAAAGATAATCAACATGTGAACTTGATACCATGATCATAGAACAATGAAACTAATAAGATTCAATAACATGTCTCATAAAATCCATGAACAAAATAAAAATACTAAGCCATACTAGTGTTCTACGCTACGATCGTCATAACACGCAATGAAAAATACATCAAATGATCAACGTAAATCATTACGAGATACAACTAAAAGTAGAAGAGATAGAACCTTACACCAATAAAGATTGGTCTACAAATAGTTGATGACGATTTCCTTGATGAATAAAGCTCAACAACGCGTAACTCTCAATCGCCATTAATAGTCATCTTGGTGATCAAAGGGAAGAGAGATATCGAACGGAGTCAACGTCTCAATTTACAAAATCCCATTTCAATTTTTTGCATTATTGAACACTTTTTTGAGGAGTTTCATATTTCGTCCTTATAATACGCAAAAACTACACAACAGACGCAAAATTGACATACACAAATTAAATTATAAATAATAATTCACGAAATTTTTTTAAAAAAAAGTTTGATCGTCCGAACCCATTCATAGTGAGTATACATCAATAGTTATGCCTGATCGTGGACCAAACGGCAATTCATTTGGGATATTCTTTAAAAAATCATTATGTCCGAACAAACACTTAGAACAAATCCAATGCAATAAGTATATAGGTTGTTATATTCAAATTATAACAATGCCTCAAATTTATTGTACTTTTATAGACAATCTATATCATGATAAATTTAACATTTCACCAACGATTGAGTTAAATATAGCGATGGACATAACAATGTCATTTTTTGTCTACCCATGAAATTCGTTGAACAAATCCCAACAAAATGAGTAACAACCTAAGTGGCATTCTCATGTCCGTTATCCTTTCACGAAACTGTGTTATGACACGAATTTCACTAGAACAATGTTGTTTTAACTCTAACAAATTTATATTTTTCATTGCAAAAATAAAACTCTACCTAAACCAAAATACTAGTTCGTAACATATAATATTAGACTTGCTCTTACAACTATATTGATACATATTGATCCGATATGTGGATTTATTTGTGTGTTGAATTTGTATGAAATTTAATAAAGAAAGAATATTTTTTTGATGATAGTGAGGTATATTATATCAATTATAAGAAAAGATAGTCGATGTATTATAACAGATGATGATTATTTTGATATTTTTTTATATCAAAAAATTATTAAATATGATATATAATATATATATTAAAATAATTTAAATAAATAAATATTATTTATATTAGGAATGAAAAGAGTAATATATTTCATACCCTGTGAAAGCGATCCAAACCCATTTCTAAACATAGCACACGCTCTCCCTCTCAATCGTCCGCTCGCAGCTTTCTGCTCTTGTTGATACATTCTTCAGTTAACCTAAACCACAAATGGCGGCAGATTCCGAGGTAATTAACCAACTCTCTATTGTAAGCTTCTTCCCCAATTTGATCCACTATAAACCCTAGTTTCCACTAGGGCCTCACTTCTGATCTTGTTATCCTGTTCCTTTCAGGGTTTTGAACGCGAGCCATTTCGCATGTTTCAATCGTCTGATGAAAGGCGGCTCGATCTGGGGCTAGGGTTAGGGTTTCTAGATTCCGTTGAGAGACCCCTGCTGCCTCCGCCGCCTCCGCCGCCTTGTGTCGAAGTGCTCCCCTCGAAGGTATTTTGAGCTGTCGATTGTACTTTTTATCTGTGATCATTGCCATGTGCGTGATGAAATGATGGCTTTTAAATGACTGTACCATGTTTTCTTCTTCTTTTTTTTTTTTTGGTTCGTGGGTTGGAGGCAGGTGTCGGAGTCGGAGTCGGTGAAATATACTGTAGAAGAGGTGGATTTGGGTTCGGTTAAATTTCTGAAGGTACCGTGCTTCGGGGTTTATGTTCCGAGATCTGGATTGATTATTTGTTGCAATGTTTAGGGTTGTGTTTTGATACTTGAAATGTGATAGTGTGTTCAATGAGATATGACTTTGGGCATTGGCTTGGGACAGATTTATCATGATGTGCATGCTCGGTGTTCAATTAATATCTTTCATGGTTCTATTGTCTGATGATAGAGATTGTTGTTGAACTCGGATTTGACTAGCCGTCTAGCAGAAAGTGAAATTAGTACGTTTGTGTTTGCTTGAAGTTATGGGCAAGTAATCATAGAGCATTGCTAATGTTGCAGCTATTGTTGTCTGCTTGTTTGGTTTTCGAACATAAAGCAATGAAGTTCTAGGTTAGAGAAAAGGATAATTTCTGATGAATTTTTTTTCATGGAGAGTAGAATGCAGAAGACAGATAATTGCAGAGAAGGTAAGGTGGATTATTAATTTCATTTTTATGTGTACTTTCTACAGGGTCGAGTGAGAACTCAAGATGTTTTCTCGCTGTCAAACTCAGATTTAGTCCCAGGAAAATATGAAGGTCTTTGCTCATTTTTAGCTATTGTGCATCGATTTTTGGGAGATTTTCATGCCTGTACTCCAGCTGGTAGTTTTGTTATGAACACAACTGTTTGATGCAATACAGTTATGCAATGCAGGAGGACTGAAACTATGGGAAGGTTCTATTGATCTAGTGAAAACTTTGGAGTCAGAAGCGTGCACAGGCAATTTATCATTCGAAGGGAAGAGAGTCTTAGAGGTTTTTTCTTGCTAAGCTGGCACTTTATCTTCCAAAGAATAAAATGTCATTTTAGATTTAGAGATCATTTTAGGTGTTCAACTCAATACAGGTGCTGAATATGAGATCGCTTGGTCTGGGATGTGAACCCCGAAATCCTTCAAATGCACAATTTTGGTGAAGCACAATTTTGGTCAATTCTGGTGATAGGATTACCGTTAATTTCACACTTCTATTTGTTTTTGTAAAGTTCGACTTACGTTCAATTGCTTCTTTTTTAATGTCCCCTAGCAATGGTGAGATTACTCACACTCAACCAGAAAGATCCATAGTAAATCTAGCATCTCACAAGTCACATTGATCCTACTGGATTAAGCACTTACTTATGGTGTCACAACTCAACTGACTGATTTTTCCGGGGAATTGCAGCTTGGATGTGGCCATGGACTTCCTGGGATCTTCGCGTGTATAAAGGTGACCGATACTCTAGCAGCGCACTTGTTGAATAATGAAAAGAGCCATCGAAGTTTCCTGTTGACTTGCTAAGTATTCAATGATCATCATAATGACGTACTCTATCCAGGGTGCTAGTGCGGTGCACTTCCAAGACTTCAATCAGGAGGTCCTGAGGTGCCTCACCATCCCAAATGTTCATATGAATTTGCCAGAGCAATTTCAGCCGAGGCATAGTAATGCAGCAAGTAGTGATGGGGGTCCAGAAATTCGATTCTTAGCAGGAGATTGGAGTGAAGTAAACAGTATCCTTCCTCTTGCTCAAGGCGATCTTCCAGCTGGCTATGATGTGATTTTGATGGCGGAGACAGTTTATTCGATTACTGCTTTGCCTAACCTATACAGATTAATCAAGATGGTATGACTCTTTTGCCACATTGGTTTTACTTGCTTGTTACATGGAAAAGCTCCCAGTATTCCCATCTTATAAATGCTCATTGTCCAGTGTCTCTGCCAACCTGATGGAGTTCTTTACATGGCTGGAAAGAAACATTACTTTGGAGTTGGTGGAGGAACGAGACCCTTTTTATCTATCGTACAGAAAGATGGTACCATTCATCTCGACTTCTTTTGGATAATCTCATGATGGTTTACTTATTGAATCCAGACATCACTGTAATACGACTTAACAATGAAAATTCTGAACTCAGCATCATCTTTTTCTTTTCTATCCTTTTTCAGGTACAATGGCAAGTAGTCTTATTGCTGAAGTAGCAGATGGTTCTTCAAACGTACGGGAGGTGTGGAAGCTCTGTTGTATGTAGATGATTAAGGGAAAGGTGGAGAGCTATTGAACATCCAGACTAGATCACTAGAGCAATGCTACTGTAACAACTGGGTGCTGTTGGCCTTTGGCTTCAATCTCCTGATTTAGTCAGCTGAACATTTTTTATCCTATGACTTCGGAAATATCATGATTGGTTCAAACTTGGCAAATTTTGCATCATAGCACATCGGAGATGTCGTAGTCACCTAAATAGTCATCGTTTATAGTTGACTCAATTAGTCATTTGTTGCTCTAATGAACGAAGTAAATGTAGACACGCCTCTAATTATCCTTGCTTGAGTTCGGTTCGAGTTTTCTACACACATCTTTCCTGAACTGTCATACATAGTAATACATCAAATCGACCTTTAACTGAAAGTGGCACCCATTTTTATCTTCTATTTGAACCAAATCAACACCATCGATGCAAAGTAGGAGAAATGCTTAAAGAAGCGGTATCCAAACAACAATAGATAACTATTGTGGTCTTATTGGTTCAACATGAAAACACTAGTTCTATGCTCAGTGTCTCACTTGCAGTCTGGAAAGCATGAAAGGGTAAGATTTCGAACACATGCACTCAAACCCATATATCAGAAGTGCAGTCACCACCAGGATATCTCAACTCGTGAGCAAGGGAGGGGCCATCGGGTTCTAACTCAAAGTCGACGAAGAAGTCTGGATTAATGGCAAGCCCGCCTTTCTCGGTGTCGACGTCTATCTGTAACATGTGGGATCCCTTCTCCATCAACAACGGGTAGAACTGACGGTCCCATGCGCTGAACAGAGAGTTGGTCACATAAAGCCGCTTCCCGTCTAAGCTTAGCTGAATCATCTGAGGTCCTCCTCTGAGTTGTTTGCCCTGTTAGAAGAACATCAAGCAAAGAAAGCAGCTAGAGAGTCTTTGCCGGATTCTACGTTAAGTTACGCTTCCTATGGAATACGTGCATTCCGCAAGAGATGGTTTAAAGAATGCAAAAACAACCATCGGTAGCACTTCTTAATGAATAAATGATAAAGCTGTATGATGTATACCTGAATCTCCGGAACATCAACCTGGTAGGTTGTGCCATCTTCAGCCACCACTACCACGGGGCTTCCTTTACGTACCGAACCACCAGTCCAAACTTGGCCAGTCAGAACTGGATTCCTAGGATCCTCAATGTTGTACTGTCTGATATCTCCATGTAGCCAGTTCACAAAGTAGAGAAACCGGTCATCAAGAGAGATCAAGAAGTCTGTGATGAGCCCCGGCATCTCAGGAAGTATCCAATTCTCCACCTTCAATGGTTTCACAGATATTGCAACCTGTAAAAGTCGGAACAGGATCAACACACAATACCGTCCATCATTCAAATAAGATACGACTCGTAGCGCTCAAGCATTTTACAACGCCTATCATTCCTCTTTGGGAATCGACACTTAATTTGGTTCTCAAGGAGGAACTGGCACTTGGGTAACAGATCTTATTGCCGTAGTGTTCCTGTTATCTGCTTTCGGGCTAGCTTGCTGGTGTTTCCACTTGATTAACTGATCCGGTTATATAAGCTAAGATTAAGAGGATGGCGCTGTGGGTATACCTCATGACTCCAAGTTGAATCAGGGTTCTTGAAAAAACGGACCATGTTGCTTGTTAAGGCACATCCAACATATCCAGTGTCTTTTGAGGGATCATGCAGGAACCTTATCTGCAAACATATTAGATCGAATTGAGTTTCTGGACATGAAATTTAGAATCTGTGGCCGGCTTTCATTCACTAACCTCCAATGGTATGAGGCCTGTGCTTCCAAGGTCCAATGTTTGTTTCAGCTCACCCTCTGGCCAGCTATAGACATACAGATGCCTTCCATACAGGCCATCCAACACATGCTGAAGGTTGAATCCCTTGGTGAAAGCCAAAGGAGCACCCCACGATGAGCTTATCATTGTTTTGTGTCGGGGCTGGTACCAGTAGTCATATCCAAAAGTCGGGCTGTGCCCTGGCTTCTCCCACCTAAAAAAGTCAAGATGCCGCTAATAAGATGGAAGAAAATGGAAGAGATGAGCCAAGTCTATGGCAAGGAACAGAGAGAGAGATAGAAAAGATGACTCATATTTAATGAAATATTAAGACCTAGATGATTATGATGATATTCAGTGCCGGTATAAAGATCCTGGCATTTGCTAAATATAGGCCGGCATCATTATCGAGCACTACATCCTAACATGACTTAGGACCTCACATTCAACTACACTTGATAATTGATTCAGCTCAAGCAAGGGAGTAGGAGACTTCACCTTCCTTTGACATTGAATTCTGAGTCAAGGAGAAGGAATCCATTTCCCTCAGCATTACCATCCTTGTCTCCAAGACATGACACCATAATGTCACCAGAAGCAAGACAATGCGAAGTATGAGGATATGCCAATCCCGTCTTGCTGACAATATCTTCTGGCTCGACCACCTTGTGCAACGAGGGAGCCCTTGGATCCAGTTTCGTGTCCACAACATATATACGCCCAGATCTGCAACAAGATAATGCTTATAAAATGCAACCTTTTCACTTACAAGATCCGCAGGGCTACCAGAAAGTTTGACACCATGGAACTCAGACTTACAAGCACCAAACAATTTCTCTTTCAGGTAACATTTCATGCCATAGCTAATAAAGATAATGAAGCAAAAATGTATTTCACTTTCCCTGATTACATTGGACACAAGAACTAGCATAGTAGCATTACAACTGAAAACCCAATGTATATCTTCGTGGTGCATAAATCAGAGTTATAACTCTGTTCACCGACTAATAGATGCATTTGTCTTGCATAAAACAAGAGATTTTTTTATGTACATAAAACAAGAATTTGTTCATAGAGACCATCACCAACTCGAACAGAGTCAAAGCAACCATCACTGAACCACTTCTTGAAACAAACACAAAGGAAAATTTATGAACTCCTCAATGCAAAAAAAGTAATAGCCTAATTGCAGAAAGTAACCAAAAAGATAAAGAGACCGCACATCAGGGAAGGAAGCACAAGAAAGCGCCTATCTGCAGTTGGATCCCCGTGGCAAGAGCTGCAGGAGTTCCATCCAGAATGATGAAGCTCATCTCCTACATTGGGCATTGGCAACCTGTGGATAACCTTTGAATATGTGGGAGAGTTCGGATCCACATCAACTGTAGCCAAGTAATCAGGCTTCTCCCTTCCGGTTCCTGTATTATTCCATCACATAACAACAATAACAAATCAAGCCTTTATGCCATTAAATTGGGTCGGCTACATGAATACGACGACGCCATTTCTTTCACAAGTTGTCATATTCATGTTGAGAGATCCAACGAGACTTTTTACTTGTTGACTGTCGACTACCTAACACACAACCCTCACCATTTGTATTATTCCATCACATGATCGCAGAAAAATATCAAAGCTTATAACTTGTACTTCGTGCAAAGACAATAACTATCCTATGAAGAGATGACACTCCTATAGAGTTCGGGACTTCAGTTTGGTGAGAGGAAGTATCTAATGTTGCTTGAAGCAGTTTCAAGTGAATCACTAAACGAAAGACATTCGTTCAACTCTGCCAAGGTGAACCAGGTACACAAGACTCGCACTTTTAGTTCTAGCCTTCTAGGAAGGTCGACCGGCGACGTAAGTTTTGTAGAGGTCTATACAATCATCAACTGTTACTTTGGGAAAATAAGATGAACCAGCAGCTAGATGAAGCTTTTGCGCTTCAACATCAGATTAGTGCTAGCGTTCCCAATCTTTTGATAAGGAAAATGAGCATCATCAATCTCAAGAGTTGAAGACGAACATAGATCAAGATGATAGAAAATTGGGCCTCCTATATATATCCATGTACCAAGGAACCCCTCATGCATTCAAGGTTACACACTTGCACCTTCTATACAATTAAAACCCAGTATATTGTTACGCCAGCTTAGGAGTAACCTCAATTCAGGATTAGTGGATTTATTACACCATGATAATCAGATCTAAATTTTACCCTAAAGTAAAAAGTATTCTGTGTGCATGTATATCCCAACCCAGGTGCAATAATCTATAGTCTGATCATCCAGCAAACCCGAACTCTCAAACGACACATCTCAACACCAACCCAAATCTCAAACACAAAACCCCCCAACAAACCCCAAAACTAAATTGTGTCCAACCAAGCAGCAAATTTCTCCCAAAATTCAAGTGATTTGCCATAAGATAGGAAAAGAGTATACTAGGATACCAGAGTAGACACAAGTGACATAGAGAATAGACTCTCTGGGTCCATTCATGGCCTCCAATGGATTCGCATACCCTGGCCCCGTTCCATGGCAACAACCACTACTACCGTTCTCCGCCGCCGTCTCACCTACCGTCATCTCCTCTTCCTCCTCCTATCAAAAACCCAGATGAAGAAAATTCAGAATTGAAGACAGCCCACTTCGATTTTTGTGCTCAGTAGCTCAGATCATAATTGTAGACGATAAAATGAACACAACAGTCCACTGCAGATAAAACACTGATGAATATGGGTATGGGGCAGGTCACGAGATGGCGGTGGCAGAGGATAAAGCCGTTGAACAAAGTGCCAAATCAAGGGAAAATACAATACTCAACAGAGAATAAAGTGCCAGAATCCAGGTCATGAGGTATGTCCAGGGGGAATGTATCTTTTGAGTTCTTAACGGGAAAATTTATTAATAAGACAATCCTCTCAAATACAGCAGTAATCACTTTTGGACTGGTTATTATTTGGTTGACTTAGATTGACAAGTATGTATGAGGGAGATTCTGTAAGCAATGAATGAGTCCAAGGTTTGTCTGTCTGGTTTAAGCCAATGGATATCCGACACATGGTGCTTGATTATTGGCCATACTTTTTTGCGGAAAAAGAGTTGAGAATCTTCTCTGTCACCCTCGTTTCATTAGTAAATGGAGACATGTACATGCCAAAGGAATGAACATGTCCGTTTAACATGATCAAGATGTTTTGAGAAGTGTACGATGGAACAATTTAGGTGATCATTCTTTGACGTAAGAGTCTATTTGGAATTAAAATTGATCAAACTCAGTTTTAATATTGACGAATGTTACGATATGAGGTTTGTCCATATCAACTACATACAAAACTACGAAATGGTTTATAAATTAGACAGGTTCTTCTCATTATGAGATTAATTTTTTGAAATTGGGCTCTCTTATTAGACTTTGACTTCACATTTGGTGCTTTAGTTGAGAGATCGATTGATACGGAAGAGATCGATTAATGTTACGATGTGAGGTTTACTCACCCACATCGACTAAAATCATGGAGTAGTTTATAAATGTTAGCGAAATGGATATGAGAATGACAAATCCTATTGCGCGGTGACTGCAGTGTTTCGTGATAGGATAGTCATCCTAGGAAAGTCTAGCCCTTATGTGCTAATTTTCATGCCGACTGGTGCTTGGTGCTTTCATCTTGACTTGCAGCTGCTTTGACCAAGGTTCAGTCAGTCGAAGGGGTATTTTCCGCATATAATATTTTACCTTCAATGAACCATCTCGTGAAGATAAACCAGCGTATCACTTTTTACCAAGTCCATAAGTTTGTTAAATCTAGGCCTTGGTTGGTTAACTTCCAAATGTCTTTGACAAACTGCCGGGTGATAGATTAGAAAAGGGATGAAGCTCATTGTCTCTAGTTCCACTTGAGAATGATGTTAAATTCCAAATGTCTTTACAAACTGCTTCTTGATGGATTAGAATGGGATGAAGTTCATTTCTCTAGTTCCACTCTTCCACTTGAGAATGATGTTAAACTTTTCGTTTGTTTATAGCTGGTAAATACCTGTATTATACCCATATATATCCAGATTAGGTGTGACTATATCTGATCATATATATGAAAGGAACTCTGACCTCATATTCCTCCAGTGCGATGTTGATATCTTGTCTTTTATGTGAAGTATTATTCATTTGTTCTGCTATTTACTAATCATAGCCAATGCTAAGAACTTCAGGCAAATAACTTTTTAATCTAAATAAGGTGATGATATAGTTATACTCAGTCAGCATGGAGGTTTTTTATTATTAATTCGGTAATTTCACAAAATGTGACTAAATAGGCATTCCACCGGGGAAAGCAGCGGTGCTGCAAATATGCGGGAGCATAAGTCACTGTTATGTGATGCACATCATTCATTCTGGAATCCCTCAGAGCTTGCGTTCTTTCCTTGAAGATTATTCGTCGATAAAGGTTACGCTCTCTGAACTTCGCACACCTTGATCCTATGATATTGATTTTTTTTTTTCCTTTTTTACCTCAGCTGAATTTTGTGTATTGAATGATAGGTGGGAGTTGGCATTGATAATGATGCTGTTAAGATGTTTCATGATTATAATGTTTCTATTAGATCTTTACTAGATCTATCTAGTCTAGCTAACCAAAAGTTCGGAGGAGAATATCGGCATTGGAGCTTATCGTCACTGGTTGAAACGCTTAGCTGCAAGCAGGTATTCCTTTTGATGTTCAATTTAATCCGATACTGGGCTTCTATTAAACTCCCCATCTGTCATTTAGTTACAATTGACACTACTATAGATATTCCCAGAGGCCTTCTTTTTGCTTGTGGTTTATCCATCATGCATGGTTTTCATTCTGGTAATCTGGTTACCACTTTAGCGTCCTTCAGCTACTTCATGTTTCGACCAAGAATATTGATAACTTCTACGTTAAAGCTTCGCAAAAGCGTGGTGATGTTGATGGCCAACATGGTTCTGGACCATTTTCAGGAATAATTTCAATCTCAAAACTTCCAATGCGCTTTTTTACAGCATTATATGCTGTCTTGTTAGCACGAAATGATGGGAATTGGACCACAGGATGCTAAGTTCCGTCAAAGTGCTTTGTGCACTGGAACGAAGATACCAATCTTGCATTCCCAGAAGAGCTGTCCTTCCACTTATCAAAAAGTCAAAATGGATAAAATTTCTTGGTTGAGCTGGTTATATGGTTCTTCTGTTCCTCATATTTCCTTCAAACCTTTTATTCTAATTTTTTTTCCCCTCAGAAGAACGAACTTCTATTTGGTGATTGCTCTTCTCCGATGTACTTGATGGAAATTATGTAGACATGGAAACAGATTGAAAACCCCCTAAAAGTAGAACTGTCAAAATTTCAAGCTATAAGCTATTGCTCATTCCCTTATATTGTGGCCAAACATGAACTTCTACAGCTATATTTCCGGCGGATTCATTTTTTTTTTTTACATGGTCTGGGAATGTGCATGACGTTGTGTTAAGATTTGGCGTTAACTTTATTAGATATATTGTTAAGATTTGGCGTTGACTTTGTTTGATTCTATTTTCTCTATAAATAGATCCTTATGGTGTAGAAAATAAGGAGAGAGAGAAACTAGGGTTTTCAGAACGATACACAGGAGAGAGCGATCTCAAAACAAATCTCTGTAATCTGATCAGTGAGTTTTTCTTTCCGTGGGTTTTTTCTTCTCGGGTTTTTCCCACGTAAATCTGGTGTCGTTTTTCGTTCCTGTTATTTATCAATTGTGCTTGTTAATTGATCGATTGT